>JACEGR010007918.1:0-43007 GCA_014170235.1 Listronotus bonariensis
TGAAGCAAGAAGAGGTAAGAAAATTTTAAAATATTAAAATAATTATTGTAAACTACATTACATCTGACAACGTATTTTTGTGAAAAATGTCAACATTGATATGGACTTTATTATTGGCATTTATGTAACATTGTCAGAAACCAAAATGTTGCAACCAAAGTCGATTGACGAGATAAGGTCAGGACATTCGCCATATTAGCCTTTCGGCCATGTTTTATTTTAGGCAGATCAGTGGCGTAGGAGAAAACAAAAAAGAACTGTAAGTTGTAAACAAAATTTATTGGATTATTTTAATAATATAAAATAACAAAAATATAAATGTGGTTTAAATATTAAAAATTAAAAATTATCAAAGCGACGATAGGACGATGAGGTACCTGGCAGAGCAAAACATTTTCCATGGTTCGGTAAGTCAAAAACCATTTTAAAAACTTTGTATACAGGGTGTCCGCTAATGAATGGTACACAGAAAAACCACAGATTTCTTATGCAAAAATATTAACATTTAACCAAACATACCCAATATCCAAAAGTTTATAATAAAGGAAGATACGGGGGTGTTATAATAAAAAGGAAAAAATAAATTTATTTCGATAATTGTTCCTCCCTTTTTAAATATTTTAAAATAACTGTATCTAGAGGTGTTTTTAAACATTAGCTTTTTAGATCGAATATTAATTTTTCTGTGTAGACTAGAGGGCGATGGGTACACTATTTAAAATTCTCTAAAACTACCCAATTTTTTGTTACCACTCTTTATTTATGTAATCTAGTAAGCTTCTCTATGTTTTTGCACAAGTATGTATGTACCTTCAATAACATCGTATTAGCTATAATTACAACTGCGCAGATTTAAATAGCTGTTATCTAAAAACTCCTGAATACCGAGTTTTATTAAAATGTTTAAAACATATCAAAAATTATCGAAATGCATGAATAAAAAATATTCCTATCATTAACTTTTGGATATAAGTATGTTTGTTTAAATCCAAAATGGGTATTTTCGCATAAGAAATCTGTGGTTTTTCTGTGTACCATTAATTAGCGGACACTGCTATCATATTCACTAGCGGATCTGTATCATAATATGTATATAAAAACACGAAAGTCTGAAAACTATTCGACTAAACACTATCAAAATCTCTAAAATAAAACGAGTCCGAACCAATAATATGTGAAGTCTCTAAACTAACCAAAAACATTAACAACTGGAAATCCTTGCAAAATATACAACCAAAACGAAAATGACAAATTTCCACAGTTTTTACCAAACAAAGCTTCGACAAGGCACGACTCTGTCATCAGCTGATAATGCTACCAACTTTGAACAGAACTGCCAACCGAAATCGTAACTCTCACACCCTCACGTCCCTGACAAAAGATATCGCCGGTCTTGCTTATGTCTAAACCCCTTCTCATAAAGAAACTCTGGTTGCAACCTCTAGAATACATTTTTGGCATTCTTGCCTAATCTACAGACATTAGGGATACAGAAACCAGCTCCCGCACTCTGTAACTCGATAGAAAGAAGAAATAGAAAGAAAAGAAATTTTCGTTCTATTTCTTGTCTTTATTCTGTATCGTTCTTTCTAAATAGTTTGTAAATCTTTGGCAATGGAAAAATAATAGACTACTCGACCTGAAAACGTTGTGTTCTTGTGGAAAAATGCACCCCTTATAGAAAAATGCATTTCTTGTTTCCTAAAATATATTGGGTTTTTTTACTTATGTTTCATTTATTTGACATATTCACTCAAATTTTAATTAGTCCAAGTCCAATTTCCGGATTTTAATAGTTTATCTTTTACTTAATTAAAATGTATCTAGCTTTTATAAAAAATTATGAGAAGAAAAAACAGCAACAAGATTTGCGTATAAAAAGGAGAGAGTTAGCGGGATAATATAAAATATAATATAATATAATTTTATATTAATAATCCTTTGAATTAGCAAATGCTAAAATTAATTAGTGTTTTAGATTGCATGGATTTAATAAAAAAACTTATTAGTGGGCTCAAACCTTGTCTAAATAATAAAGTTTAAACATAATACAAGATAACAACATAACATAAACAAAAATAGTATTTCTACAAAACACTAAATAAAAATTTGTTAATTATTGCGATCACAAATTGCAATGTTGTTACTGTAGGTACCTGTAAAGACCTGCTTATAAAAAGAATGTAAACAAACGTCCAGCAGGTAAGAAGAATGAGATCACTTTATACAAAACGCCATACAATTTTCATTTACTTTAGAATTTTAACATCAAAGTAAACACAAACATTGCTACAGGGCCAAAATATTTTCATTTTCTTTGAAAGACAACTTTATTGCAACTACCTATGATTATAAAATAATATTGGCCAAATATCGCTCACGACTTTTTTGACAATAAGAAGTTCATTCGGTTCAGTTTAGCATGACTTTTTACACGTATCTTACGAATAACATTTTTGATGTTGGTTTTCAAATCCTCTATAGGTCTGGGATTGTCTGCATGAACCTTTAATTTCACGTAGCCCTAGAGGAAGACGTCAAATCATATTATAGTGCGGATAATTCACTGGACCATATCAAGATATCACATTATCACCATACTGCCCTTGCTATAAGGCGATTGGTTTCATTAGCGATATGGCCGTGCAACTTCTTTCCATGGGGCTACGTGAAATTAAAGATTTATGCAAACAATTCAACAGCTATGGAGGATTTAAGAACCAATATTAGCAATAATGTTTTTGGTGAGGCCTAAATGTGTCATGACAAATGGATTGATTGAATTCACTATTGTCAACAAAGTCGTGAAGGACATTTAGCCGATATTATTTTTTTAATTGTAATTGTAATTAATTGGTCTTTCAAATAGAAATACATACAGGGTGTTCATTTGAAAACTTTCCACTCAAGTTATCTTCGAAACGAGACAGATTTGAGAAAATCGCCGAAACACGTCAAGATATTTATTGAAGGGGCACGTTTTTACAAAAATTGGACGGCGCCCCTTTAATCCCTTAACCACCAGGGCCACCACCCCAAAATTCTTAAATGAGAAGGCGGGTCGAGTTGATACATCATTTTAAAGCTCCTGACGAGTACTTTATAACCCTAGAATATGAAGTCAATATCTTCACCTATTACAAAATGGCGGTACTTTAAAAATTACCTAAATACCTGATTTGAATGGCCATATTTCCGAAACTAATAAAGTTAGATGTACCTAATGTGGTGTTTTCTTAAAGCTCTTTTAAATGTCTTTTTAATGGTGCTACTGGTAGTAATATACAGGGTAGAAGAAAAAGTACATATTTTTTTATTTAAGAACCCTGTATATTATTTTACCATTAAAAAGATCTTTAAATGAGCTTTAAGAAAATACCACATTAAGTACTGTGTACTGGAACTGTTGAACCCACATAGCGGAAAGTTATAGAAAACCGTAACAATATTTTGGCCCTGTAGCAATTTTTGTGTTTAATTTTATATTAAAATCTTAAAGCACTAATATGATCACCAATTGCAATAAGAAAACTAACTAAATTTTATTCTCTGATAAAAACATACGGACATAAGGACGAATTAGAGATCTAGCAAAGATTGCATTTACTAAAATATATCTACAAATAAAATTGTATTAAGTTGGATAAAAAAAAATAGAAAATATTTAATTTTTCAGCCACATGTTCACTTCTACAAAAGGTATTGTTGGAATTTTTGGACCCAGCTCAACTTATACATCTAATTACATACAATCCGTTTGTGACACCAAAGAAATTCCACAGATTGAGACGCACTACGACCCAAAAATAAAACGAAATAGATGCGTAGTAAACCTTCATCCTCACCATGATGAAATAGCTCAGTTTTTGTAGAGTTGGTAAGCGGTAAATTAGAACTAAGTTGAAATGCAATGTTACAAAAATACTGTCATTAATTGAAATGTTAAGATCGTTCCCAGCAAGCAAAATAGGTCACGCGATGTTGTCTTCACATAGTAACATGTTACAAAAACTTGTTGCTAATACATATTTTATAACTTGTTGACAGCTTTAAAACGTTTTTTTAAATAAATTAAAAGGCAACAAGTTACATTTTATTTTCTTAAAACAAATCTACTAATTGACAATACAATACTATGTCAATTTTGATGCCAAAACATTAACGTGGACCAGTCGCAAAATGTTGTCACGATATTGTTGCGGAAACAAATACCTTGTTGCTTTTTTATAAAATTTTGTAAACATGTTAAGCCGTATCCTAACTTGATAACATGTTACAAAAACTTGCTAATACATGTTGAAAAAACAAATAACTTCTTTAAAAAAAACATGTTAGATAACATTGTTGGTAACAGTGTTGAGTAGCAAACCGCTTCCTCACTTGCTACTTAACTTTGTTATTGTTAATAACAGTGTTAAATTTTATTTAAAGTGTCATTGTATTCAGTGTTGATGGTGTCACTTATAATTTTAAAGTGGCAGTCATTTCTGGTTAGACCGAAAGTAATAGAGAACAAGTGAATAGATCAAATTAATCCAAAATCATGTCAAATGTCTATATACCCAAATTACATTTTTCATCTTAAAAGGTTAAAAAGTTTTAGGGGAAATAACCTATGAGAAAAACCAATATATAAAAAGTAAAATGGACAAATGAAAATTTATAGATGGCTGCTTGGCGCCATCTTGGAAAAAAAATACAAGGAAGGTTTTGAAGATATGTTCTATATTGGTTCGGCGGATTCATTTATCAGATGATATTTTTGGGAACACGCCAAGTCAAAATAAAAACCCAAAATCAAAAAATGAAGTAAGTAAATGAAAAACTAAAAATCGACGTTGGCAAGATTAAATTAAATTAAAATAAAAAATTTAAAAATTTCCAATTATTTAGGTTTGAAAATTATTTTTTTAGCTTTTTGTTCGGGAAATTCTGAAAACCTTTGACATTTAATTTCAAATATGTTTTTTGGTCGATTATTGGTTTTTATTTACTTATTTTAAAAACTAATAAAGTTAGATGTACTTAATGTGGTATTTTCTTAAAGCTCTTTAAAGACCTCTTTAATATACTACTGGTAATAATATACAGTAAATATATTTTAAATAAGATACCCTGTATATTATATATATATATATATATATATATATATATATATATATATATATATATATATATATATATATATATATATTATATATATATATACTATATATATATATATATATATATATATATATATATATATATATATATATATATATATATATATATATATAGAATTACTGCCATTTTGTATTGATTTTATATTTTAGGGTTATAAAATACTTGTCAATAGTTTTAAAATGATGTGACACAAGACCCTCCTCCTTCTATTTAGTTTTTTTCCTAAATGGCGCCCCGTTGCCATTTTAAAATTTTCATCTGTCAATTTTACTCCAAATATAGTATTTATGGATCAATTTTATTTTGATTTTTTTAAATTGGTGCGTTCAAGAAATAAACAGCAGGGAGGCACTAAAAAATTCACTGTATATCAACTAACATAATACGGCAGACATGACCCTACGATACATTCTTAGTATGTTTCCTGCATTCTTAGTATTAGTAGAAACTATATTATCTTGTAGCAATACAAAAATGTCGGTTTAATAAACTTTACCATATAAGTATGCAAGTATTTGAGCTTACAGGTTCGTACCTTCGACTGGAGCAGAGTAATAATACTTTTGAAGATAATGAGAGTCTTTTAAGACTTGCACCTTTATTAGAGCTAAACATGCAGTACAATGTACACTTAATATTTAGGCAACTAGATAAAGATTTAACAGGAAGCTACAGAGAGGTAGGATAATATTTTTCTTTTTTAACAATTAAATTACATTACACATAAATACACCAACCATATTTTGACCTATTTTATTTGCAAATAACTTTAAAACAACTATCAAGTTATCAAGATGCGGTTTTCGTAGAATGCCTTAGATTTTCTTAAGTTTTTTTATTATATCCTTGCCATTTGGTTGTGACATTCTGTCGATTTTCCGATATACACAATAAATTACGTGTTTTTTTAATTTTTGGACCTCCTCTCTCCCTGGTAAGATTTAGTGATGAGATCTGTTATACAGGGTGTCCGGGAAAATGTGGAAATCTCTCGCACACGTATGGAACTGATGAAAATAACACGACAAGTTCCTATAAAATTTTTCCGTTTAAGCCCCCTGCGGAGATATGATCCCCTAAAGGGGGCAGCTAGAAATCGATTTTTCCTGAATAACTTTTAAAGCGCTTTGTATAATTTGATAATATTTTAGTACGATGCATACTAGTAAAGACCTCTTAAAATAGTGCCCTTGAAACTTATGTCGCTTCTTTAGTTTGCCAGGGACGGACTAGTTCTCGCACATTATTGATAATATTTTTACGCCCTGTATGGTGAAGATACAAAAAATATGTTTTTGGGTAGTTTAAACCTTTTGCTAAAAAAGTACTCTTGTTTAACATCGATAAAATGAGCCGTTTTCGAGTAAAAAATTAGTTTAACAATAAGGGTTCACAAATTCCTGACCTGCTAGGAGAGGACTTCAATACTGAATCAAAAATTACAAATTACATCGAAAATAAAATATTGTATTATTAAACAAAAATAAACTCTTATTGTTAAAATAATTTTATACTCGAAAACGGCTCATTTTATCGATGTCAAACAAGAGTACCTTTTTTTAGCAAAAGGTTTAAACTACCCAAAAACATATTTTTTGTGTCTTCACCATACAGGGCGTAAAAAATATTATCAATAATGTGCGAAAACTAGTCCGTCCCTGGCAAACTAAAGAAGCGATATAAGTTTCAAGGGCACTATTTTAAGAGGTATTTACTAGTATGTATCGTTCTAAAATATTATCAAATTATACAGAGCGCTTTAAAAGTTATTCACGAAAAATCGATTTCTAGCTGCCCCCTTTAGGGGATCATATCTCCGCAGGGGGGCTTAAACGGAAAAATTTTATAGGAACTTGTCGTGTTATTTTCATTTGTTCCATACGTGTGCGAGAGCTTTCCCACATTTTTCCGGACACCCTATACAGGGTATATACATACCTCTTTCCCATTCCTTAATATCACGCGATATTTATGGAAATGTAAAAAGGCGCCATTTCTAAAACCGAAATTGATTTTGTCGTCGAAATAATTTAAAAGAGCAAAAAACTTCATGTAATTTATAAACGCTCTATAATAATTAAAGGGTCAATCTCGGAATCTCACGGAACAAGCTGAATATCTGTACATACCTTTATTTTGGTGCAAAAATACTCTTCTAAAATCCCCTTATGATATCGTGTAGGGAACTTAAAATAGAACAGGTCAAATGTCAAAAAATCAGTTTTGTGCGAATATCTCGTTTCCTTTACTTTTAATCGCATTTATATTTAATATAAAAGTTGTAGAATATAAAACTCTTTACAAATTTGATTCTAAGCATTTTTTTGTCAGACCAACGGATCCGATAATAGAGGTCGCAGAGTGTAAAGCACTTTACTGTATGTACATACCTTAGCATGCAATCAATCAGTATTTTTAGTCTAATATGTCATCTTTTTTACTTAAGTACCAATACATGATAAATTTGATAATAAAAACTTCCCAAAAATGATTTAAAATTTCAGGCCTCTGTAGAAAAAAAGCAGTAGGGCACCATTCTTTTCTTAAAATATTTTATACAAATATGGTACGGACGTCCCTATTTTTACATTTTTATAAAAAGAAATCTTTTTGCTGCAAGCAATGTACCAAATCCCAATTAAATATCTAGAGCAGTTTAAAAATTATAAAAAAAATGTTTTTTTCTTAGAATTTTAACACCTTGTATCTATAAAAGGAAGCGTTTCGGACATATGTTTACATAGGAAACTAGGGCTTATTTTTGACGTAGAATATGCCATTAAAATTTTATGCACCAATTTCGGAGCACCCTGTATTTTGAATAAACTATAGCTTTGTTACCGTAACTTTTTCCAGTAATCTTGGACGTAGCCACTTTTAATTATTTTTTAAAACAATCATAGCTTATGTTACAATATTTTAAGGAAGAAGTTTAAAATTTAAGATTGTAAAAGAAATATACATAGTGTGCAGTTTAAAATAACAAATTTGTCCTATATCGGAAAATCGGTCATTTAGTTTTTGTGTTAAACGAAAGTCACGACCGAATAGCAAGGATATACAGGGTGATTCAAAAATCGATCACGAATCTTAAAGAGGTGATTCTACTTGACAAAATAAGGGTAGAGCTTCATATATATTTTTTCAAAATATCATTCGTTTTCGAGTTACAAGCCGTCAAAGTTTAATGTTTATTATGGTTTTTTTGCCATAAGTACTTTTTTAAATACCCCAAGAGGGCACTTTACCTCAAACTTAAAATTTATTTACATCATAACATTTTTATTTAATTAGACATTTAATAGACAATCAAAAACTTAAAAATAAGGTACTCTTTATTAAAGTCGATAAACCTCACCGATTAGGCACCAATAGACATCAAAGTTTTATTAATTTCAATTAAATTACCTACATACATACAGGGTGTCCACTAACTCAACCGACAAACTTTACGGGGCGATTCTACAATGGAAAATAAGAAAAAACTTTTTATAATTATATGTCCTAAACGTCTTAGTTTTGAACTACGGCGTGTTAAATATTTAAAAGAAAACCTGTTTTTTAAATTTTTAATAACCCATATTTCAAAAACTAAGACGTTTAGGACATATGTTTATATGAAGTTGTTTCCTTTCATTTGTTGTAGAATCGTTTGGCTAAGTTTGTCGGTTAAGTTACTGGACACCCTGTATGTATGTAGGTAATTTGATTGAAATTGATGAAAACTTTGATGTCTATTAGTGCCTAAACGGTGAGGTTTATCTACTTTAATAAAAAGTACCTTATTTTTTAAGTTTTTAAATGTCTATAAAATGGCGCCTTAGCTTTGCAATATCTGTTAAAATAAAAAATTATGATGTAAATAAATTTTAAATTTTAGGTAAAGTGCTCCTCTGGCGGTATTTAAAAAAGTACTTTTTTTAAATTTTAGAATTTGCAAAGATTGATTTGTGTGGCAAATATCAAATGGATTGGTTAAAAAATGAATGCAATATGGCGAAAAAAACAAAATAAACATTGAACTTTGACGGCTTTTTACTCGAAAACGAATGATCTTTTGAAAAAAATATATGAAGCTTTACCCTTATTTTGTCAAGTAGAATCAAGTTTCGGGATCGATTTTAGAATCACCCTGTATAAATTTTTTTAAACAAATCAAAGGCTTCTGCAAACCTTGATAAGTATATTTGTTCTAAAGTTATTCGCTCTCAAAATATGGTCAAACAGTTGCTTTAATAACTAAAAACTTTTATTTATATTACTCGTATTATGATACTTATGTATTATAATTTAACTTTTCCTATTATTTTTAATTCTATTTAAGGTTTTAACCTAGCATTAAAAAATGCCGGATAGTTATATCCTTCTAGACTGCTCTCTGGAAATTCTTGAAGAAGTATTAACACAAGCACAACAAATTGGCATTATGACAGACAATTATAACTATATTATCACCAATTTGGATTTAGGAACCATTAATTTGGAGCCGTTTCAATATGGTGGAGCTAATATTACCGGGGTAAATAAAATGCTAAACATTGGTTTAGTTAAATCACTATTTCCAAAACAAGCTAAAAGTATAACGCCATTACACTTTATCTAATAATAATTTGTTACCATTAAGAGACCTTTTTAAAAAGCAATAAATTATCTTTAAAAATCTATGTTGTTAATATTTTTAAGTGTAAGTAAAAACATAATTTTTATTTTTATTCTACTATTTCCCCAAGATCGTTTGACTAGGTAAGGTTGCCTCATTACGTCACATATGTACCGCACTGGTATTTCCTTGGCGCCAACATAGCAAACAAGGATGTCTAGACTGATAATACTATGAGGGCGAAAGAGCGCGATATACAATATTTAGAAATCAGCTAGAATAATCATTGGTCAATAATTTAATAATAGGAAATAAAGAAGTTACGGTAACAACTGGAATTGACAGTATTAAAAATATTTCTTTAATATTGACAAAATATTTTTGGTTTATAGTTCTACACTCTGTTAAAAACTTCATTAAATAATGAGCAAAATACATATGTGACGTCATGCTGACGTATCGCCCGCCATGTTGCAAGGCTTACGAGGCAACCTTACCTAATCAAACGATCTTGCTATTTCCCAACGTCAAATAATATTTGTCCGTTTTGACTTTTATTTATAGTTGCTTCAATGACCAGTTACATTTTTTATGTCAGATGCGTGCGCTAAGTTCTACTTTTCGCACGTGCACATATTTTTTCCTCGATAGTTAGGAAGCTTGTAAGTACAAATAAGAAATCCAAATTAAAAGAAAGTAATTTTTAAAAAATAATATCGGAGGCTCAAATTTTCACGATATTTTCTTTTTGTCACCCCAAATATTATTCTCGATATATTAAAAAAAGTCGTTTTTGGCCCTAATACACATACATTTGTAGAATAAACGTCAATGGTAAAAAGTCACGGCGTCATTAGTTCTCTCCTCAGTTTCCATTATTTTCCTTTTTTGTTGCTCGCACACTATTTAAACGACGCGTTTAGACAGCAATAGTTGATTGATACTATTGAATAGATCTTTAGCGGGCATTGAAACAGAGCACTAATTTAAAATGCGAAAATAAAGGGTCGAACTGTTAAAAAATGATGATTTTTACATCTTCATACAGGGTGTTTCTTAATTGCGATAAAACAATTTAATGGCGTATTTCTGAGCAATTTTTCGGAAAAAGGATAAATAAACATGGGTCCTCAAATCTTTGTTCTCAAAATACAGGGTGTTAAACTTTTCAAAACTTTTAAAAAATGTAAAAATTATTTTTATTTTTGTTGTTACATTATTGGTAATAAGAAGTTATAATATTTAATTTAAAAAAATGTACTAATATTTCTTGTATGGTCCAGGGTTATGTAGTTTAGCGGATTTTATTTCTTTTATGGAAAACTACCCAGCAAACACTATTTGCCGGCAATGTACATTTTTCATATTGGCATTGATGGTAAAGCATTGGCAATTGATGGCAATATTATGCCAACATCTTATACCCATTAAAAAGTCAACCCTAAATAAACACTTAATTGCCAATAAATTTTACATGCAGGCGAATTGCCGGCAAGCATACAAAAATGGCGGCATACCAATCCTGATTAAATAAAGCACGCGTTTTTGTTGCAGGCAAATCAATATTGGATTTTTGAAGGCAAACCTTTAACGCATATTCATACTTTTTAAACCATATTATTAACATTGGTATTTAACTAACATTAAAGCAATTTTTTTGATCTGTTTTATTTATAATGGCAGCTAAACAACATTATTTTATGTTTTTTACATAATTTAAAGGAAATGGCCTTTTCATAAAAATTTGCATTGTTAAAAATCATGCAAATAAAAATTAGGTCAAACAAAATGTTTATTATGTATTTTGGAGCGAATAAAAATAAAATGATGGTAAAATTAGCTACGGTAATTTCGACCGAAGGTGACCGCTTTGTGCATTTGTTTTTTACCTGGTTTTCTAGCTTTTTAGTTTCTTTTTTAAAAAAAAGAGTTTTTAATAGACATAATTAAATGTATTTATTACCTAATAAGTGTGTGTTGTGTGATTAATTGGTGATGGCTAGTCGAGAAGGTAAGATATTCAAGTCGACTGTTAGGAGCTGTAAACATTTTGTTTAAAACTTTATTAAAATTTTTAAAGACGTGTTAATAAAAAATATTATATATATTTAATAGTTTTTTGACATACCGATAGATGGCGTAATGAAAAAATATAAAAGTTACAAAAAGTCAGTGGAGTCCATTTTTCTTGTCAATACTATTAGCCAAGTTGCGTCTCAAGCTGCCACTGGTCTACCTTATTTAAATCGGTTTAGGGCCAAATTAACTTTCTATTTCAACAAATACCACATTTAAATCTTATTAAAATCGAATAAGGCATATTTTACACCCTGTATCTTCGAAACAAAGTATTTCCGGACCTATATTTATATGCATTTTTTAATAGAATTGCCTTAGGAATACTTTCTTAAATATTACTTACCGCAATTAGGAAACACCCTGTATAGTGTACTAAAATGGAATACTTTATTTTCATGTTAACGATAAAAAAACAACCTTTTTTAACAATCGTAAAAAAAAGTATTAACTATGGGAAAACACGTATATTTATTATAAATTAAATTTTCTTTTTTCGGTTTTTTAACACGCTTTTATACTAGCTTGGGTTGTAACTATCAATCTATCTATCTATCTATCTATGTAACGGAATCTTTGAGCCTAATTTTTACCAACTTCCAGCGATTCAATTTCTTTGAAACTTTGCACACGTATCAAGGACCGATGACAATGCAATAATTTAAAAACAGTATCCCGTTATCCTGATTAGGACCGCCAGGATAAATAAATGTCCTAATACTACTCTTGACAAAATGGGGAAGGAATTTTTTAGTGAATAAACTGGAGCATTTATTTTAAAAAACTAATTGATATATCGAACTAAAAATTGAAAAATAAATAATAGTTTAAAAAAACTAAAAAACACGCTTTTATATGCAACCGAACTAAAAATTAGAAAATAATTTTTCATTACAAAGAGTTTGTCACTTCAGAGAAAAAGCGTGGGGTGCATTTTACTATTTTTTCATAAATTTTCCCTCATAGATATTTGCAAATAGAATAATTATAACATTTAATATATTAAGCACCCCACGCTTTTTACTCTGAAGTGACAAACTCTTTGTAATGAAAAATTATTTTCTAATTTTTAGTTCGGTTGCATATAAAAGCGTGTTTTTTAGTTTTTTTAAACTATTATTTATTTTAACTTTAAATTGTCACAAATGTTTTACCTAACATTGTTAATTTTGGTGCAAAAAGTTAATTTTTTTAGGTGCGTCTTTTTGATCCCGATGACGAAAGTGTTACAAAGTTTAAAAATCAAATCTTAGATATTATTAACCTGTCCGAAGAAGAAAAAATACAATGGAAGATGAAGCTGTCTACGGCTTTGCTAATAGACGGTATACACCTTTTTTATGAAGTTTTTAAAGACCTATTAAATATAAATAATGAAATAGATGTTGAAAGCCTTGGATGTAGTTATGCCGAATCTTGGAAATATGGATATACAATTGCTAATCAGTTAAAAGGTGTAAGTATTCGTTTTTAAACCATTAACTAATAAATGTTCCATTTTATTTCTCATCAAAGAGCACCGTATTTACATTTTTAAACTGTTCCTTCTATACTACTGTCACAGTACACGCAAGTAGTCTACTAGGAACCTTCTGAGGATGCCAACCACACCCTGGGACACCCTGTACATAGATATATTGTTTTATTATCTGGTTTTATTTATTTAAGAAAGAATATTATGGTCTTACCAGAAAAATCAGTTTTGATAATGAAGGTTTTCGGAGAGATTTTAAATTAGACGTCGTGGAATTAACTAGAAAAGGCTTGATCAAAGTTGGAGAATGGAATACCACCACTAAAATTTTAGGAATTAGAAGAGAGTATATACCACCTCTGGACATTGAAGAGGCAGACTTTAATATATTTAATAGAACATTTAAGGTTATTATTGCCTTGGTAAGTTAATTTCAGCCCTATCTATTAGGTTACTCAAAATGTGACATTTAATTATACACCACCCATATAACATTTTTTGCCGGCGTTGTACATTTAATTTACTGGTATTGCCAACACTCTTTAATGGCAAGGCATTGGCAAAAAGGTATCAAAAAGGCGCGAAAGTGGGCAATTGGCCGTTATTAGGCCACGTGTTGTAGATAATGTGATGGCATCCGTCATTAATAAGTTATTGGCAAAAAATGCGTTTAAGATGATGGCATCCATCATTAATAAGTTATTGGCAAAAGATAACAAAAAGACACGAAAGTGGGCAAATGCAGATACTCCCAAGCAGCAAGCTGACGTCTTATTGACGAAAATTGTCGCATTTACTTTTTTTAAAAGCTTAAATGATGCGATATTTTATTTAAAAATTAAAATAGGAAAAAACTCCTTACTGCATGCAATTTCCTTGCAATGCAAAGTACCATCTCTCGGAACACTGTCCAACTTGGATATGCAGATTTTTACACTAGCCGAAGATATTTCTTTCAAAGCTAAGTGAGATCACCTACCGCAGACCGCTCTCGTATTATTTTTGTCTAATGGGTACGGTTTAGACGATAAAAAGCGAAGATATTGCAGAAACGTAGTAGTTTATTGTCCATTACGCCATCTATCGATATGTCAAAAAAACTATTAAATATATATAATATTTTTTATTAACACGTCTATAAAACTTTTAATAAAGTTTTAAACAAAATGTTTACAGCTCCTAACAGTCTACTTGAATATCTGCCTTCTCGACTAGCCATCACCAATTAATCACACAACACACACTTATTAGGTAATGAATACATTTAATTATGTCTATTAAAAACCCTTTTCTTTAAAAAAGAAACTAAAAAGCTAGAAAACCACGTAGAAAACAAATGCACAAAGCGGTCACCTTCGGTCGAAATTAACGTAGCTAATTTTACCATCATTTTATTTTTATTCGCTCCAAAATACATAATAAACATTTTGTTTGACCTAATTTTTATTTGCATGATTTTTAACAATAAAATGTTATGAAAAAGCCATTTCCTTTAAATTATGTAAAAAACATAAAATAATGTTGTTTAGCTGCCATTATAAATAAAACAGATCAAAAAATTGTTTTAATGTTGGTTAAATACCAATGTTAATAATATGGTTTAAAAAGTATGAATATGCGTTGAAGGTTTGCCTTCAAAATCCAATATTTATTTGCCTGCAACAAAAACGCGTGCTTTATTTAATCAGGATTGGTATGCCGCCATTTTTATATGCTTGCCGGCAAGTCGCCTGCATGTAAAATTTATTGGCAATTAAGTGTTTATTTAGGGTTGTCTTTTTAATGCGTATAAGATGTTGGCATAATATTGCCACCAATTGCCAATGTTTTACCATCAATGCCAATATGAAAAATGTACATTGCCGGCAAATAGTGTTTGCTGGGTTATTTGTCATTATTATGAAAAAAATAATTAAAGACTTTAATTGGCCGATTTCTCTCAGTGCAATCAAAAAGGATGCAATTGGTTTCAAAATGGTCAACATTGGCCGCTATGATTAATTAATTGGTAAGCAAGATTAAAGGGGTTCTGTATTAAATAAAAAAAAAAACATATATTTTTTTTAATCTGTGTTAAACCATCATGTATATTAAAAATAACTTTTCCTTATTATATTTTACTGCAGACCAATTACTATAACCTAGTAATTATGCGTGACCAATTCGTGACCAATTAATTGTTATAGCATGAAATGACCTCCGAATGTTGATGTTGAGGTGCTAAATATGTTTATGTAGCAATTAGTAACCTTAAAATTTTAAACTTTTTATATTTATTTTATAATCCTTTACCAAATATTAAATACCTATGACCAATTCTCTAATTGTTATAGTGTATCTCAAAGTATATCGCTTTGGCTTTTGACGGGTAATACCCCAATAAACCTTTAATGATTTATGACCTATTGTTATTGGGCAAACCTATGAGTTCATAATGACAGGGGTGGGCCAGGTATAAATATCTCTTGAGTTTTAACAATTTATATAAATATTTCTGCTAATATTTTAGTTGTAGTGTTGAATAACCGTTTTTACTGTGCGTTTCGAAAAAGTTGTTTTACGGGAATACATATAACTATGTCGCGTCGAAATCGTTTGTCATTAGATGCAAAACAGGTTGTAAAAAATGTGTATGAAAATTAGTAGGGGACTTATTAAACAAGAAGCTTTAAAAGAAACCTGTCTACCCTTAAAAACTCCAATATCGTCGATAAGGGATATTATTAATAGTGAAGAATTGAACAAACGAAAAAAGCTTAGTGATTTTCGATCTCACCGTATAGACAATAGTGATCAACACCTAATAAGAAGGAAAATATATTGTCTTTATGAAAGCGGAGTTGTTCTTACCTTGGATAAACTGAAAACAAAGCTAGAAGAAGACGACACTAATATAAATAAAAATTAAATTTATTTAAAATTATTAAATCTTTGCATATATTTAAATTCTGAATGTAATTTTAAGATTAAACCTACTTAAATATACAATAAATTATAAATCTTTGTATTATGTACCTATAGATAATATAGTTATAAAGTTATTTATAATTATTAAAACTTTGCATAAATTTAATTTGTTAATGCAATTTTAAGATTATACCTACTTAAATAAACAATAAATTATAAATCTTTATATTATTAGAGTCCGTCCCTTATGTTCTGCCCTTTAATACCTACTGATACGCAGTTTTATTGCTGTCGGCAGGTATATTGGAGTATTACCGTCAAAAGCCAAAGCGATATACTTTGAGATACACTATACTAGCTTCAAAATTTGATTTTTGAATCTCAATTTTTTTAATTTTGTACCTATCTTAAAATTTTCTTGTCCTTCAATGCCTACATTTAATACAGAACTCGTTTATTCTTGCTAACCAGTTATTAAATTATATTGACCAATATTAAACATTTTGTGACAAATTGCATCCTTTTTATTTGAGCCATGTTTAATTAATTTGAGGAGCTAAACATTTTTCGATGCCCTTAATATTTTAAACACGCTGTAAAAGTTGGTGTATAAATGACCAATTCGTCACACCTAGTGTCCAATATATGACCATTTTGTACCGATTCGGAGCTATATTTCAAACATTAAATTTTACATTTTGGACATGTTAAAGTGGGATTTGCCATAGATAAATGGTATAAGCAGAGAAGAGTTTAGGCCTATTTGTTATTTTTCAGTAACTTCCGGTTTGACAGAAAATGGCTTAAAGTTTTAATTCTTATAATGGAACATCCTGTATATTCCTACATTTTTGGATTCCTGAGACAATTATGAGTAAAAATGTAATATTTGATTTTTTTAGAGTTATTTTTATTATTGCATCCAGGTAGCTATAATTAGGCGCAAATTAATCTAGTGATCCTTAAACATAAAGTCATAAATAAAGGATCAGAGCTACTTAGATGTAATACTACAAATGGCTTTCAAAAATCTAGTGGGCGTAAAAACTTTTTACAATGTTAAATTACTATTTAGATTTTTTTTTATCTGTGGTCAAACCACGAAGGCTTAAAGCCTAAATACTAACGTACCGTGGGTGTCTTAAGCGAGGTAAGAGGGAGTTTGTTGACACGGGACTTAAATACTTGAAGATTTGGGGGGAAGGAAAGACCTCCGCGGGCAACAGGTTCCACAACTTAGAAACTCTAGGGATAAAAGAACGAACAAAGTGAGAAGTTCGGGGCCTGTCCAGTTGGACCGTATAGTGATGCATACGTGCGGAACCGCGAGTTTTTCTGTTGGGAACCGTGAGTGGAGGAACTATACTGGACAATTCTTCAGAGAAGATCCTTTCTTGGGAATAGGTTGAACACGTGCAGCGTTCCAGCTCTCCGGAAAGATACCTGTGTCGTAAGAAATTCGAAAGAGCCGAGTTAAGTTTGGTGCAAGTTCTGGAGCACATTTTTTTAAACGATTGCTGGTATGCCATCCAGCCCAGACGATTTCTTGATGTTAAGGGAAGAAAGAATACGCTTAAAGTGTTTTACTTTAAAAATAATATCGGGCATTTTATGAGAAACTGGGGTAACCGCTGGAATTGGATGATTTACGGGGGTCAAGGGTTGAATTGGCAGCAAATTGTTTGGCAAATAGTTCTGCCTTTCCTTTAGCGGTAGAAATAATTTCATCTTCCAAAGTTAGTGCTGGGAAAGAACTTGTCTTAGGAATCCAAAAATGTCAAAATATTCAGGTTATTTCATTTAAAAAATCAAAATGGAATAATTTCCGGTTAAACCGGAAGTAAATAAAAAGTAGGAAATATGCGAAATCTCTCCTTTTTTTATTTACCTATACCAAGTCTCCATTTAATACGTCCAATACTCTAGAAGTTATGGCTTGTCAATAGATTTGTTTACACCCGGTAGATGGGGCTCAAAATTTTATCAATATATGGTTAATGCGTTTTTATTTAAATTTAATAATTTTACACTCTAACAGACTGCACCATACGCTATGTTAAAAGAGACAACAGAACAGCTAACAGGAAATGACAGATTCGAAGGTTTTTGTATAGATGTTATAAAAGAATTATCATTATTACTTGGGTTTAATTACACATTTATAGTGCAGCATGATGGAAAAAACGGCAATCTCAACCGAAATACTAATGAATGGGATGGAGTTATTCGAGAAATTATTGACGAGGTAAGAGCTAATATACTTATAATATAACAACACTTTTATTGAAATTACAATATAACAAAGAACAAGACTTTTTGATAAAGTTTTCCTGCCTTTTTTCTCATTTTTTTCGATTACAAAATTCTAAATATGTTATTTAACTTCTGGGATATTTAACTTATAAAACTTGAAATACCTATTTAATGATAAATCCCCTTATCCTAAACGCATTTTTTACATCATAACTTATTAATGAAGGATGCCATCCCAGTATCTGCAACACGTGGCCCAATAACGGCCAATTGCCCACTTTCGTGTCTTTTTGTTATCTTTTTGCCAATAACTTACTCGTATTAATGATGCGTGCCATCATCCTAAACGCATTTTTCCATCATAACTTATTAATGAAGGATGCCATCACATTATCTGCAACACGTGGCCCAATAACGGCCAATTGCCCACTTTCGTGTCTTTTTGATACCTTTTTGCCAATGCCTTACCATTAAAGAGTGTTGGCAATGCCAGTAAATTAAATGGCCGGCAAAAAATGTTATAGGGGTACTTTCGATAAGCTAGGTGAACCCCTGTGTTTATGTTGGAGCGATTTTGGACGAAGATAGCATCGCAAACATTTGTTTAAATGTTTTTAACCAAATGTTTGCAAACACATTTTAAACAGGTTTTATATAGATTTTCTACAAATGTTTTTATGTTTGCGATCTGGACTAGGCTTCACCCGATATAGTTAAATAACCTTGGCACAACCTAACCAGAACCACCACTGCACTGGCTCTAATTTATAGAAATTCTATTTAAATTTTATACCCCAATACTTCACGCCTATATATCACACAAGTCAGTAAAATTATTAGTAAAATACCGATTCCATTTCTAACTGTTTTAATTAAACCTTTGAATACAATAATTTCCCAAAAATGTCACTGTCAAAAGCACACCAGCGGGGCTTACCGTTTGGTCAAGATTATGGCATCCGCATCTGCGTTTATAGGCATCTATGTACCTTTTATTACTAAGTTTAATTCTATTTTTCAAATGTTAAAAGTTTAAGCAGAAAATATATTGAAGTTTGAAGTACGACCCTGGTCAAATTTACCGGTAGTCTGTGTTTACCTACCAGTTTCGAAATACACATTTTTTTTGGCGTTTTTACATTTATAAATTGCGTATGAATTGTAATATAAGGCTCTTATAAGGGAAAAAATATTAAAATTAGCATTATGAAAATACTTTGCTAGAATGGGCTAAAGAAATGAATTCTGATGGTAGCAATATCGAATAAGATGTCGACAATATATCATCGGATCATGACACTGACTCAGATATCGAGGTCAACGAATAAAACAAAGAAAATAAAAATTAAGTTAAAAAGTCAAAAATGATTTGTGATGGCAACTTCTTAAATAGTAAAAGTTTTCACAAATGGTCAAAAAGGTTTTTAAGTTCTTTAGAATACACCCACTTTAAAACATACCAGCACAGAAACTCTTATAAACCATATAACGTATGTCCTAAAAGTTTTGGCACAAAAATCATTTTCTTTAATTTTAACAAAAACAAAATAATATCAAGTTGCCTTTGAAAACAAAAGTTTATTTACTTTATTTACAGTCAGTTGAGATTTATTTATTTTGAAGTTTTCGCTTTATATAGTATAATTTAGAAATAAGAAAAAGTATCTACAAGTTAGTTGGGCGGATACCCAAAGCTAAAATCTGTCGAATATTCCAGAATGAAAACATTTCACGCAGAACCATTTATAGAACAATAGCGGAGTGCGAGCAGGGAATACCATGTCTGAATCTCCCAAAAAGTGGAAGAATACGTGCACTGACCGCACAGAGGTCAGAGAGATTGGTGAGAAGAGCAAAAAACCAGATTGGAATGCCAACGAGGAGACTGGCTAGGCAATACAGATCTTCTAAGAGGACGATATCGTTGGAATTGAGGGGGAATGGTCTTAAATATCGAAAGAGACATAAGTGCCCCAAATACTCCCAAGCGCAGCTTCTTCGTATACCAAGATGTTGTAAAGACAATGAGTTTTGTACCAAAACTTTTTGAACATACGTTATTTATATATTTTTTGATGTATTTTGTTTAGAATGGTTTATGTTTTCTTTCTGTAATTAAAAACGGAGTGCTGAGGTTTTTATGTCTATAAAATCTTTTTACGAAATATGAAAATAAAAATAATTTTATTAATATCTACTGTTGTTAAACTAAACTATATTAAATGCATAAACATAACAATATGTAAAAAGCAATTCGTATAAAATCTAAAAAAAAATGTTCTGGTTGTCTATGTATGGTAAAAAAGGCGACCGATCAAAATGACCGGTCGTCTGTGTTTACCTTCTAAAAAGGGAACCTTTGTGGTTAAGGGGTTAAATGAAAAGCATTTCGTATTTATCGTAGGTAACAAAAAAAATCAACCATTTTATATATGTTGGTGGAGGTTGTCTTGATGTAACAAGGAACACTTTTTGGCCATGTTGTTAAATAAAATAAGTGTCAAAATCAGTGGCCGAAAAATACAGTTATTAGTATTATTAAAACAATCGTTTACATAAGAGATTTTATTTATTTTATAAGTTGCAACTTCTTTAACTTTAAATAAACAAATAAAGAAAACATTGGGAATCACATCTTTCAACAAATATCACTTTTAAAACAATGCAAAACGAAATGCACATATTCTAGACACCATCGCCAGTGGATTGACCATTAGCAGTCGGAATCTAGTGACTTTATCCAGTCTTGCCAATTTTCCCTGTTATATACCCTTCCTCCCGTCTCCTGCCTCAAAACGTCTTCAGTCGAGGTTTTGTCGCAACCCGTTCTAGATAAATCATTTCTAATTTTATATGAACACACTATTATAATATATTTTATATATTTCTTTGTAAAGACTAAATAATCAGTTTTTAAAATTGTGCTATTTAAAACTCACTTATTGTGTTTTAGAAAGCTGATTTAGCCATTACAGATTTGACAATTACTTCAGAGAGAGAAAATGCAGTCGATTTTACTATGCCATTTATGAATTTAGGTTAGTATTTTTAGAAAGAATTAATTAAAATCTTTTTCCTTTATCCTAAGTAAAAAATAATATAATTGCAAAGCCTGCGCCCTAGACTGATTTAAATAGAATCTCCTTTTTATTCCTAATATTACCAGAACCATTGTTGGAAAAAATTAAAAAATAAAAATCTTGTGATGATCATAAATTTCAGTTTCGCGTATGATTAACATGGGAGAGATCATTTTTTAGTTAAAAATGGTCTAACCCTTTAATGGTTCATTTTCTTGTACAAAAAGCTTTCCCATAATTTTTTGATAAACCGACACGTCTAAAAGCTATTTAACTTATAAAATATAATTTTTAATATTTTCTCATTTGTTTTTCCCATGTTTTGGCGAAACTATCAAGTTTATTAAAATATTTGTGAAATTTCTTAAATTTAGATTTTATTATTTAAACGGGAAGTTTTTAAAGTTAGGATGTTGACAAAACCGTCAGTATTATAAAAATGGATAAAACAGAAAATGTCGATTTTCTCAAAACCGTATTTTTGCGAATAGACTTTTTTGCCTTTGCACGCTAGATCTTTTTTATAAAATCATAAGGTAAATCAAACGCTGTAAAAATGAACGTAGAATTTTTCGATACAAAATCTTTTATATCTATCTGTAAAAATCGTTTAGTCTTCTATTCTCATCATAAATCTTTTGGCTTTCGTATGAAAACCAGCTTGATTCAAGCTTTCCCGTGCTATTTTTATTATTGAAATTTGTCATGCGGTGCATCCTAATACTAATATTGAGGGTTGTAGCTTTCACAGATTTTTTTTGTGATTTTTACCAATATTTTTGATATACCGGGTGTTGCTTCGTCGAGCGGGACATAGGGAATCCCATGTAAATTTTGAAGTGGTCTAATATTGGCTCCCCTAATTATTTTAGAAGAAAATATTATAGGGATTTTTAAAGAGCACGAAAAGTTGGACACAGTGTACAAATTTCAGCTCTTCTCAGTCCGCCAGCTAAGAGGTAAATCCTAAAATAAGTTACGAATCTCCTATCTTCTTACCCGCCTTGTATTATTAGAAGTTTATAATAAAATACTAGAAAAATTATTTAACCTTTTACTCTCAAGGTGTCAGATCAATGTCACATCATTCTTAAATAATAAACTACTTAAATCAAGAAAAAATCACTATTATAAAATGGTTTTACCAGGGAAATAGTTATCGAAGAGTAGCGGACATGTTTGCAGCCTATTTTTCCAATAGGCCAATACCAAATAAATCGACAATAGAACGAACGATAAAAAATTTGAAACTACAGGCACAGTAATCAATAATTTCAAATGTGAAGAAAATGGACGTGATCTTTCGCCAAACGATTTTTTCTATGGGGACATTTAAAAACTAAGCTACCAATAAAAAATATGAAAATTTAGTCTAGCTAAGGAATGCTATTTCCGCTGAATGTGCCAGAATATCGATGTACCAACTAGCCAACGTAAGAAATGAGTTTTATGATCGTTTGGGTTATTGTCTGGCAGTTAATGGAGGAATATTTGAGCATTTGACTAAATCCTGATATTTCCGTCATAAATTGATTTCTAAATGTGGAAAAATTTGTTTTTATGTCTTGCGTAACTGTGAGTGCATGTGTTGGAATTAGCTGTAAACTAAAATGAAATGCGAGGATTCTTTTTGAAAATTGTTCAGTTTTGGCAATGACATTATAAATTAATGATCTAAATTATCACTGATAAATCGATATGGTGTTTTTATTATTGATTTCTAGAGTACAGGGTGCATAATGAGATACTACGTTGCAGAAGTATTAAGCAGTTTACTCTTTACTGGTTGAGTGAAAAATGCTCAAATTTTCATTTTGGGTAGAACTTACTGTCCTCTTCAATAAATCCTTATAGCATTTTTTCTAAAATAATTCGGGGAGCCAATATTTGACTACTTCCAAATTTACATGGGATTCCCTATGTCCCGCTCGACGGAGCAACACCCGGTATAGTAGAAAAAAACAGTTGTTTTTTTTTAAATCAGTCTAAGGTGTACACTAATACAATTTTTTTTGTCTTAGGTATAAGTATTTTATACAAGAAGCCTACTCCAGAACCACCAAGTCTTTTTATGTTTACATCACCCTTTACCACCAGAGTATGGATTATGTTGGGCGTGGCTTACTTTATCGTTTCCCTTCTTATATTCGTTATGGGACGCTTATCCCCAAGTGAATGGAATAATCCATATCCATGCGTAGATGAACCAGAACATTTGATAAATCAATTTAGCATCAGAAATTCGTTGTGGTTTACTATTGGTGGATTACTTCTTCAAGGTTCTGAATTAGCACCTATGTAAGTATAGTAAGAACATTTTAAAAGCGCAAATTCGGTACCCTTTGAAAATAATACAAAAAAACATAAAAAGGCCGCCTGCAATCGGACTATTCTATACAAAGGCGCCGCTATCCTTTACAGCGACGCGCCGATACACTATGGGATAGAATCCATTATTTTGGCCAAAAAGCAACTTTGAAATTTTAATGGCTTATGCTGTGTATTTCGTAGTAGTTACTCCAAACTACATGTACGCAAAATTATAAAAGGATATGACGACTTCTATTGGGGTAATAAGAAACTTGAAAATGTATTTGAAGTAAACATAAATATACAATATTTAATCTACTTAGTTTATTATTAGCGTTGTTTACTAAAAAAGCAAAAGCAGTAAGAGCTATTGTTGTGTTTCCGATGCAGTCTCGCGAAGTATCGCTACTTTTGTCAAATATTTTTTTACCTTTTTCTTTATCAGTTTTTGTACTTACAATTGCCTTCCTACTTTTTGCTACTTCTGAGTGTAAGGACAGATACAAGATTTTTTTATAATTTACAAGGTTTTCCATTTTAAAATTTAATATGTTTTGTCCTACACTGCATATCTTAAAAGATAAAAGCATTCTGATGAAAGAAATGGATTCTACAGAATCTACCCAACAAAACAGTTTTTTTTTAAATTTATTTTATACGTTAAAAAATAAAAAAGTTGGGAAGATGTATCTCTAGTACGCTTCTAAGAATAATTTAAAATTATTTTTTAGATTTGGATGGTCATATTTCCGAAACTAATTGAGATAGACACATCAAATGTAGTATTTTTTAAAGCATTTTAAAAGATTTTGGTGGTGATATAATATTCAGGGTATTCAATTTAAAAATCATACCTATTGTCGTACCCTGTATATCATATGAGATAATAATCATCGGATTACTGATTAGAATACTACCGAATTAACCAAACAATCTGACATTTTAGTTTATTTTGTACAATAAAAAATAATAATGTTAAGGGGGTTGTAAATTTATAATAACATATAATAGGTTTTAGGTTTCCAAAAAGCATTTGTAATAATTTATAATATTTTTCCAGTAAAAATCACCTCATTTTAAGTTAGACTGGTAAGTTTCAGAGTTTTGACCAAAAAATTAATTTCTATCCCATAGTGCGATGACCAGGTGCATCAACCGGCATATCATAAAAGAAATATAGCAAAGGCGGCCGCGAAGACAAGCATGCCGATTTATTTGCTTTAAACTTTTTGTGATTTTTTTTCTCATCAAAGAGCACCGAATTTACATTTTTAAACTGTTCCTTCCTTACATACTTAAATTTTGGCATTTTATTATTATTATTTGAAACCCCGTTTTATTTTTAATAAATAAGAAAATTACTTCAATAAAAACATGAACAACCTATTTTCAAGGGTTAGACGTTAGGTAACCCAGCAAACACTATTTGCCGGCAATAAACATTTTTCATATCGACATTGGCAATTGGTGGTAATATTATGCCAACATCTAATACGCATTAAAAAGTCAACCCTGAATAAATACTTAATTGCCAATAAATTTTACATTAGGCGTATGTCCGGCAAGCATACAAAAATGGCGGCATACCAATCCTGATTAAATAAAGCACGCGTTTTTGTTGCAGGCAAATAAATATTTGATTTTTGAAGGCAAACCTTCAACGCATATTCATACTTTTTAAACCATATTATTAACATTGGTATTTAACTAACATTAAAGCAATTTTTTGATCTGTTTTATTTATAATGGAAGCTAAACAACAATATTTTATGTTTTTTACATAATTTAAATGAAATGACCGTTTAACAACATTTTATTGTTACAAATCATGCAAATAAAAATTAGGTTAAACAAAATATTTATTATGTGTTTTTGAGAGAATAAAAATAAAATAATGGTAAAATTAGCTACTACTAATTTCGACGATTTCGACCGAAGGTGATAAATTCAAATTTCCCGCTTAGCCGAAATACAGTATTGGACAATTTTGACAGATGAAGAAAAATCACTTTTGACCGCTTTGTGCAATCGTTTTCCGAAAGATCTTCTTTGTCTCTAGTTTATTGTTACTGTATTGAAATTGATATTTTGTAATTTTTTTAATGATAAAGTTTTCCTGCTTTTTTCTCATTTTTTCGATTACAAAATTTTAAATATGTCCTTTAACTTTTGGGACATTTAACTTATAAAACTTGCAATACTTATTTAATGATAAATGCCATTATCATAAACGCATTTTTCCATCCTAACTTATTAATGAAGGATGCCATCACAATATCTGCAACACGTGGTCCAATAACGGCCAATTGCCCACTTTCGTGTTTTTTTGTTATATCTTTTTGTCAATAACTTATTATTGATGAATGCCATTATCCTAAACGCATTTTTTCAGCATAAATTATTTATGATGGATGCCATCCTCCTAAACGCATTTTTTGGTATAACTTATTAATGATGGATGCCATCACATTATCTGCAATACGTGGCCCAATAACGGCCAATTGCCCACTTTTGTGTCTTTTTAATACCTTTTTGCCAATGACTTGCCATTAAAAAGTGTTGGCAATGCCAGTAAATTAAATGTACATGGCCGGCACTTGTGTATTGAAGGGTTGTATCCCCGTTTTTATGTTATGAAGATCTATTTAAATAACTTCTTATTAATCAGGAAAGTTATTCGGTTATAAGGTAAATACAATATCAAAATAAGAATATCCTTTTATGTATACAGGGTGTTATTTAATAAGTGTCCGATATTTCAGAGAGTGATTTTTCAAGTATTTTTAAGGTAAAAGTTCCTATGAACGTGTGGTCTATGATGCTTCGCTTTCAAGATACAGGGTGTCAAAGTTTTATTTTTATTTATGTTTTTCTGCATAATTTCCTAAATAATGCCGATTTCCGAACGAAAATTGGTACCTGGGGGTTTTTGACATGAGAAATTTGAATTTGTTCTTAATTTAGCTCTTACTTGTAGAGGGCGCTAGCCACATGTATATTCTCACTTTCAAAGGCTCATGACTTTTTGTACAACCCTGTATTTACATTTTTGTTAAAAGAAATGGATTCCTTAGTCATTTTTACGTAAAAAGGTACTCTTATTAGATGACGCTAGGAGCAATCGTTTTCGAAATATTTTAGTTTAAAATAATCGATGCATACGCTTAGTAATAAATATGCTAAGTAAAAAATGCATTGACTAGGCTACTTGATAAAACCGTCATTTTCGGCGGTCTTTGTCTCTGTTCCACCTTGATTTGAGGGGTTTTTATTGTGGTTTCCATCCACTTGGCCGGCCGGTTAAGGCAAGCCCCCACACCCCCTGGTTTTACCTCATCAACCACCATTCCAAGGGGTACGGTATATGGGTGGGTGTCCGTTTAGTTACCCTTGCCCACCCCATGCAGGAGTAGTTGCTCTAGTCTGGGTTAGGCAAAGGCTTAAGCCCTCTCACCACGACAAGGTTACCCCCAAACACCGTCCCAGGGTACTGAGACCATGTCTGAGGTGTTGGGACACCCGTGAGAGGGCTTACTTACCTTACTACCAGTTCAAATATTTAAACATTTAAAAAAATGTATTTTTAAATTATTAAAATTTAATATTATATTTTACAGAAGCATCTCTACCAGAACTGCTTCTGGATTTTGGTGGTTTTTCGTTTTAATCATGACATCTTCCTATACTGCAAATTTAGCAGCATTTTTGACAGTTGAAACCTTGGTTGCTCCCTTTAAGAATATTGATGAACTATCAAAGCAAGATATCATAAAATTTGGTGCCAAAAAAGGAGGTGCAACAGAAAACTTTTTTAGGGTAAGATTATCCTTTAAACTAAGGCAACGCCTTTTTAACTAATTTCCGTTTTTGAAAAAGTTGATGATTACCACTAGTTAGGAACCAGACCAGACACCTGTAAATGCAAAACCAGGTATAGTAAGAACATTTTAAAAGCGCAAATTCGGTACCCTTTGAAAATAATACAAAAAACATAAAAAGGTCGCCTGCAATCGGACTATTTTATACAAAGGCGCCGCTATCCTTTACAGCGACGCGCCGATATACTATGGGATAGAAATCCATTATTTTAGCCAAAAAGCAACTTTGAAATTTTAATGGCTTATGCTGTGTATTTCAAAGTAGATACTCCAAACTACATGTACGCCAAATTATAAAAGGATATGACGACTTCTATTGGGGTAATAAAAAACTTGAAAATGTATTTTAAGTAAACATAAATATACAACATTTAATCTACTTAGTTTATTATTAGCCTTGTTTACTAGAAAAAGTAAAAGAGTTTAAATAATAAGAGCTATTGTTGTGTTTCCGATGCAGTCTCGCGAAGTCTCGCTACTTTTGTCAAAGATTTTTTACCTTTTTCTTTATCAGTTTTTATACTTACAGTTGCCTTCCTACTTTTTGCTACTTCTGAGTTCAAGGACAGATACAAGATTTTTTTATAATTTACAAGGTTTTTCATTTTAAAATTTAATATGTTTTGTCCTACACTGTAGATCCTGAAAGATAAAAGCATTCTGATAAAAGATATGGATTCTACAGAATCTACCCAACAAAACTAAAGGTTATTATTTATTTTAGACGTTAAAAAATAAAAAAAGTAGGGAAGATGTATCTCTATTACGCTTCTAAGAATAATTTAAAATTATTTTTTAGATTCGGATCGTCATATTTTCGAAACTAATTGAGATAGACACATCAAATGTAGTATTTTTCTAAAGCATGTTAAAAGATTTTTTGGTGGTGATATAATATTCAGGGTATTTCATTTAAAAAATCATACCTATTGTCGTACCCTGTATTTCAAATGAAATAATAATCATCGGATTACTGATTAGAATACTACCGAAATAACAAACAAGCTGACTTTTTAGTTTATTTTGTACAATAAAAAATAATAATGTTAAGTGGGGTGTAAATTTATAATAACATATAATAAGTTTTAGGTTTCCAAAAAGCATTTGTAATAATTTATAATATTTTTCCAGTAAAAAGCACCTCATTTTAAGTTAGATTGGTAAGTTTCTAAATTTTGACCAAAAAAATAATTTCTATCCCATAGTGCGATAACCACCTGCGTCAACCGGCATATCATAAAAGAAATATAGCAAAGGCGGCCGCGAAGACAAGCATGCCGATTTATTTGCTTTAAACTTTTTGTGATATTTTTTTCTTATCAAAGAGCACCGAATTTACATTTTTAAACTGTTCCTTCTATATATTCCTGTTTCAAAAATTTGTAAAGAGCATAGTACTATTTTACCTAGTACATGGCATCTGCTACATGTACGGAAGTTCCAGGAAGCCCCGCCGAGCTAATTACACCTTCTACCGTCATAATTTCTAAACGCAACCACTAATAATCATATATTCATCACTTTATACAAACAATAAAGCTAAAATGTTAACTTGCGCTTTACGAAACCGTTCCTAATCCTTCAGTTGTCGAAAAACGTTTAGAATGCAGGTTGATGTATTTTTACTTCTGTAAAAATTCAAACATTAGATACGTCAGTATTAATTTCCATCCATAATATATCACAATGTAGGTAATTGATTGTATTTTATTATGCATTATTAAAATATAATTTTTGTATGGTCAAAATCCATAGAACTCCACAAGTAAGATTTCAGCGTACCCTAAAAATTTTAGTACCTACCATGACCAACAGATAGCGAAAGTAGTACGATGTCGCTTTGCTAATAGGATTACCATCAGAAATTGATAGCAGCCGCTGACGAGCAGTCGGCCAGATCAGTTAGAGTGAGGATATACGCAAAATTTAATAAAAATAAAATCCCCGATAAATGGACCCAGTATCCATAAGATTATTAAATTTATGATTTCAGAATAGAATATATCGATGGGTTTTTGACAAAACGACGTAAGCGACATTCGCCAATTTTACGGGAAACGATTTTTCTTCCCCTCGCGTTATTTTTAAAGAAAAGCCGAGATCTGAATGTTTTTATTTTAGATTTCTTCCTAATTTGAATTACAAAACAAACATATTTGACATTTAATGTCAAAATTTTCAGAATCTCCTAAAACAAAGCTAAAAGTTTTAAAATTCTAAACCTAAATACTGGTTAATTTTTAATTTTTTAATTTTTATTTAATTTATCTTGACAACGGTGGCAGACTTGCCACCAAAACGTCGATTTTTAGTTCTTTATTTACTTGCTTAATTTTTTTGTTGGTACTTTTAATTTATTTTTTGGCATGTAACCAAATAACTACCATTAATTAAATGAACCGCCGAACCATTATAGAACATATCTTCATTTGAAATAAAGCCGTGCACTAATGTATGTACAAAAAAATTACCAACTTTGTTTTAAAAATAACTCAATGAAAAAAAAATGTTTTCCGTAAAACTGACGAATGTCGCTTACGATGTTTTGTCAAAAACCCATTGAAATGTCCTATTCTGAAATCATAAATTTAATAATCTTATGGATACTGGGTCCATTTATCGGGGATTTCATTTTTATTAAATTTTGCGTATATCCTCACTCTAACTGATCGGGCTGACTGCTCGTCAGCGACTGCTATCAATTTCTGATGGTAATCGTATTAGCAAAGCGACATCGTACTACTTTCGCCATCTGTTGGTCAGGGTAGGTACTAAAATTCTTAGGGTACGCTGAAATCTCACTTGTGGGGTTCTATGGATTGGTATTCTTTGGTATGGTTTTGCAATTATAGGTTATAATTATCTTTGCTTAAACACTATTTAGCATTGAATTAACTCGCCCGATCTTAACCTGACGCTCTTAAAAATTTCTGATGGATATATTTTTGTTTTTTACCATCGGCCCTATATTCGGGGCTTATATTTGGTGAAGGTACTTATACGGGTACAAGGCATCCTCCTGTATATTAATCCACCGTCCTGTAATAAATTCCGAAATCCCCCTCTTGGCCGTCCCTACCACCAGAAATAGTTTACCTTAAATTGACTTTGGAATCGTTACCACTTATATTATAATCCCTTTTAAGGATTCAAATGTTAGTAATCATCAAAATATATACAAGTACTTACGAGATCACCCGGATGTGATGACACAAGAAAATGAGGAAGGCGTGGAGAGGGTTGAAAATGAAAACTATGCATTTCTAATGGAATCAACAACAATAGAGTACACGATACAAAGGCATTGTTCCCTAGCTCAGATTGGAGGATTGTTGGATGATAAAGGGTATGGAATTGCCATGAAAAAATGTAAGTTTGCAACATACCCAGTGAGTTTAAACTACATTTTCCTATTTTACCAAAACAGTTTATTATAGTAATATGTATGTAAACTGTATAGGGGGCTCCTTTTCGTTGACCTTGCAGGGTATAGCAAAAACTAAAGGAGAACAAATATGATTGCAACAATCTTGATTTTGATTTTCAATACAAATCCAGTGGTCAAAGTTCATCATGGCTAGCTCAATTAGTTAGATTAGATTAGATTAGATTAGGAGGTGGATTGCATATCCTCTAACACTGCAACCTGCTCAGGTTTATTGTGTGTCCTCCGTCCATAGGTTAGAGCACGCTATCCAAGCCGGTCTGTTTAATCAGACTCCACAAGCTTAAAACTGGCCCCTTGGTATATCTTGCCGCTTTAGGTTTTTCTTCACCCAGCCTTGCAAACCGCAGACGACAAAGGGCTTCGCAGTAGCACCATACGTGTTCTGCGGTTTCTTCCTCCTCCTGGCAGAACCTACATAAGTTTCCTTCTGCCAGTGTTTTTCATTTTTTTATGAAACATCCTGTATATTATATGACCATTGCAATATATATATATGTATATATATATATATATATATATATATATATATATATATATATATATATATATATATATATATATATATATATACCGGGTGACAATGAAATTACTATCCAGCAATTTATTTAGGGACGTTATATTGTATTACCGGATGCCAATTTTAGATAAAATAGCATCTGGGTTTTACTTCCGGTTTAATCGGAAGATTTGGGAGCTCATATTTTCGAAACTGTTAGAAAAAATCATTTTAAATGTGCTAAATTTTTAAAAGTCTTTTTTAATACTAGTAAAATACATGCCCTATTTAATTTAAAAATGCAATTTTATTATCGAACTTTTGACGATGACTATATTTCCGAAACTGAGAGAAATTAAATATATCAAATGAAGTAGTTTTTACAGCTTTTAGGGAGACCCTTTTATTGATGATACAATATACAGACCGTTCCATTAATAAAACTAACTTTAAGTTAAAATTTTAAAATATAAGTCAATGGAAAAACTATAGGTACATCACTAAATTCTACGTAAAAATCCCCAACACCTTTCTTTTACATATTAGCTCTAGCTCTAATATCAAGCAAGTTGCAAATGCCTGGCCAAATTGACAAAATTTAAAAACCACTCTGTCTCCTCAAACAAAAGTTTGCCATGATTTACTTTCACCACTGAATATGCTTTAAAATTAAAATCAAGATTGCGCGATTTGATTTGCCATGTAAAAAGTTTACAAGAAATGACCGAAAAAACGTTTTTAATGAGTACGATGCATACCCCCGCCCGACAGAGAGAAGTACATGACGTCACCGTTTAGCAAGAAAATGTAATTTTTTAAAATATTTTGAACCGTATTGACAACAAAAAATGGCTTTAGTGTTTGTAGTTATTACTATGTCCTAATTCTGAATAAAATAATATTAAATATAATTTTTAAAAGAAAATGTTCCCTATGTTTTTAGTGTAGTTCAGGGATATGGAATTAAGTGTTTTTTTGTTTCTTTATAAAAGCTAAACAAGATAGGAAAAAATTGGACATTTATAATTTGTATTTTTACTGGTATAAGTAATGCATAATTTCCGACTTCATGTTTATATGAACTTTACATTTTTAGTAGTAAAATCTGCCTTTAAAATTTTTTAAAAACAATTCAAGTGTTCCCCAGATTAATTTCCAAGTGCCTTTTTTCATTTCTTAATTGATATTCACGAAATTTTGTTCTGTTGGTAAAATACCATTATCTATTTTATTAATTTTTATTACTAAAATATAAAAAAATGGTTAATAATATTTAGATTCACCGTATCGAAATGATCTAAGTACAGCAATACTCAAACTTCAAGAAACAGGAAGATTGACACATTTTAAAATAGTATGGTGGAAGGAAAAGAGGGGAGGCAGTGCCTGTGCCGTAAGTATTATATTTTATTGGGTATAGGAATACACATTATTTTTTAATACTAACAAAGACAATTGTAGTTTCACTCTAGACACCCAAAACAATGCTAAATTTTTGGTCATCAGCTTGTACGCTCGGTTCGTGGAATTTATGAAGCGGGTATCCATCAGTACACACGTAAATAGTACGTATAATTTGCCGCTTTATAAATTTAGCCAAGCCACTTCCAAACTGATGTCCAAAAATTTAGCATATATATACATATACATATATAAGTATTTTACTCCCTTTAAAGACCGTCAAAGAAAACATCCTGCATTTCTATGCTATCCAACACGACTCTCACCCCAGACCGGTTTCGCCTGCCTTACAGGAACTCATCAGTGAGGCTGTATCGAGTCGTGGTGAATAGCATAGAAAACCAGCCTTATAAGACAAGATTCATTGTCCAGCGGTAGGATATAATATCCTACCGCTGGACAATAAACCGGTCCGGGGGTAGAGTCGTGGAGGATAGCATAAAAAAGCAGGATGTTTTCTTTTGACCGTCTTTAAAGGGAGTAAAATACTTTGTATAATACACCAAGACAGTAGGAAATTTTTTCCTTGTGCTTTATAACATATATACATAGCCACCCCGCTACAATTGATGCTCGTATTTACTGAACGAGATTTCAGTAGGGCATCAATGGCAGGATTTAATATCCTACCGCTGAACAATGAAACTTGTCTTATAAGTAGATGCTGGTTTTCTATGCTATTCACCACGACTCGATACAGCCGTACTGATGAGTTCCTGTAAGGCAGGCGAAACTGGTCTTGGGAGAGAATCGTGGAGGATAGCATAGAAAAGCAGGATGTTTTCTTTTGACTGTCTTTAAAGGGATTAAAGGGATTCTTCTTCTGGGAGTCTATAGTGAAACTACAATTGTCTTTGATACTACCCAGAATACAAGCAGGAATCGCTTTGGTTTATTTTTAACACGCTTTTATTAACTTGGGTTGTAACTATCCATCTATCTATCTATCTATCTATGTAACGGAATCTTTGAGCCTAATTTTAACCAACTTCCAGCTATTCGATTTCTTTGAAACTTTGCACACGTGTCAAGGACCGATGAAGATGCAATAATTTAAAAACAGTATCCCGTTATCTTTTTTGAATCGCCAGGAAAAAAATTCCATTATATTATAAAAACAACACCTAGGATGCCATCTGTTGGCAACATTTCAAACTTTGCTATTAAATGAAGAAGAAATTTTTAGTTTTTACACAATTAGGTTAGTTGCACCATGAGTGTTTAATTTTTATGAAAAATAAAAATATAGGGTTAGTTGCACCATTAGTTCAAGGATTAAATAATAAAAATTACATTATGTGTAATGTATACATAATACATAATGTGCAATTAATAAAAATTAACATTCTTTTTTGGATCGCCAGGAAAAAAAAATTTCCTTTATATTATAAAAATATAAAAACAACACCTAGGTTGCCACCTGTTGGCAAAATTTCAAACTTTGCTACTTAATGAAGAAGAAATTTTTTAGTGAGTTGCAATCTGTTGGAAAAATTTTAAAATGTGCCACTCTTGTTCATTAAAAAAATTTTTCGCCATTTTGTCAAGAGTAGCAGAAACTAAAAAATGAAAAATAATTAATAGTTTAAAAAACTAAAAAACACGCTTTTATATGCAACCGAACTAAAAATTAGAAAATAATTTTTCATTACAAAGAGTTTGTCACTTCAGAATAAAAGCGTGGGGTGCATTTTACTATTTTTTCATAACTTTTCCCTCATAGATATTTGCAAATAGAATAATTATAACATTTAATATATTAAGCACCTCACGCTTTTATTCTGAAGTGACAAACTCTTTGTAATGAAAAATTATTTTCTAATTTTTAGTTCGGTTGCATATAAAAGCGTGTTTTTTAGTTTTTTAAACTATTAATTATTATAATTAAATACCTTAAATACCTAACATTTTAGGCTGTCACCAAAGAATCAGAAGCTGAAGCTTTGGATCTTCAAAATGTCGGTGGAGTTTTTCTCGTTCTTTTTGTTGGAGCAATTCTCGCTCTTATTGGCTCATTTTTAGAAATGGCAATTGCAATTTACAGAAGATGTAAAAAGTCCAACACACCATTTAGAGAAGAACTTAAGAAAGAAATGGCATTTTTTGTTCAATTTAAAAGAAACGAAAAAGAAGTTGAAGTTGTCAAATAAATTATTTTAAAAGATATATCGTGTTTTTGTTAAACTTAAAAATTATTTTATTCTTTTGGTTTTATTTAAAGTGGTTTAATTTTATTAGTGCTTTGCTTAGGTATTTATACAGGGTGTTCATTTAAAAACTCTCCACTCAAGTTATCTTCGAAACGAAACACGTCAAGATATATATTGAGGGGGAACGTTTTACAAAAAATTGGACGGCGCCCCTTTAACCCCTTAACACCAAGGCCACCACCCCAAAATTCTTAAATGAGAAGGCGGGTCAAGTGATACATCATTTTAAAGCTCCTGACGAGTACTTTATAACCCTAGAATATAAAGTCAATATCTTCACCTATTACAAAATGGCGGTATTTTAAAAATTACCTAAATACCTGATTTGGATGGTCATATTTCCGAAACTAATAAAGTTAGATGTACTTAATGTGGTATTTTCTTAAAGCTCATTTAAAGATCTTTTTAATGGTAAAATAATATACAGGGTTCTAAAATAAATAAATATGTACTTTTTCTTCTACCCTGTATATTACTACCAGTATCACCATTAAAAAGACCTTTAAAAGAGCTTTAAGAAAACACCACATTAAGTACATCTAACTTTATTAGTTTCGGAAATATGGCCATCCAAATCAGGTATTTAGGTAATTTTTAAAGTACCGCCATTTTGTAATAGGTGAAGATATTGACTTCATATTCTAGGGTTATAAAGTACTCGTCAGGAGCTTTAAAATGATGTATCACTCGACCCGCCTTCTCATTTAAGAATTTTGGGGTGGTGGCCCTGGTGGTTAAGGGGTTAAAGGGGCGCCGTCCAATTTTTTGTAAAAACGTTCCCCTCAATATATATCTTGACGTGTTTCGGCGATTTTCTCAAATCTGTCTCGTTTCGAAGATAACTTGAGTGGAAAGTTTTTAAATGAACACCCAGTATACTGAGTTGGTAAAAAGTACGGCAACTCTTAAATATCTTTAAAACCACTAAAGCTACATTTACCAAATTTGGTATATGAAAAATATAGGGCCTAAAGAATTATAGCTGATGCACACAGGATGATGGGGTTCATTGTCTTGTGTCTGTGTTTGTCTTAAATTATTTGACAGTTTAGTATTACCAAAATTGGAGTATGGAAGTATTGTGTGGTCTCCGCAATACAACATATGGAATTAATCTATTGAAAGAGTGCAAAGAAAATTAAAAGTACTTATTTTTTAAAAAGTTTGGTTTCTATCCTAATCACGGGTACAACCATTTAGCCTTATTAGATCTTTTTTATAGATTATCATTAGAAAACAGACGAATAAAGATGTGTCTAGTTTATTTGTTTAAATTATTAAGTAATAAAATTAATTCCTCTGAATTATTAGCAAAACTTCCATTTTCCATAAAATATAGCAATACCAAACAAAAAGAGTTTTCTATTTGGACTTTCCAAGGATAAATACATATGAAAATTCTTCAATTTACCGCATGTGCGCCTTATTTAATGAATATATGAGTGATTTACATGTTGATAACACCAACCTAAATCAATTTATAAAAATTGTGGAGGAAAAACTCTACTTGTCACAAGCAATTGTCTGATATTCTGTATTTAGTTTTGTAAATAATAGTTCTATTTTATTAGTGTAATGTAAACTATAGTAGTATAATTGACTTAGTTTTGTGATATAATAGTTAGGTATATGCACATATTTTTAAGATCTATCTATATATTTTTTTATGATTTGTATTGTTCCTTAGACTAGGTGGTATCTGGAAATGGCAAAGCTGTAGATACTGTATAACAATAAATAAATAAATAAATAATACTTATGTCGGCACCGTTGCCAAATATCCCAATTTTGTGCTACACGTATCGTTTTCGTTTTTTTAAATGTATATTTATTGCAATAAATAGCGCAGGCCAAATTTAGTAAGTCCACAAATTTTTAAAATTGTATTTTTACTAACTGCTAAGATATGACAACACCACATTTTAGGTAAAAAGTTAGATGAGCTCAGACATCTCTTAAACGTCTTTTCTGGGCAAACTTAACAGTGTTGCCAGATTTTCCAGTTTTGCGCTAAATGTAATATTTTTGCCATTTTAAATTAATTGCTCCATTTATTATAGTTGCAATAAAAAAAACGTGCAAACTTTAATAGGATTTTAATTTTTAAAATTCAATTTTTACAAGTTACAGAGATATGACAACACCGCAATTTTATTAAAATTTGACAAAAATGCCTTTATCACTGATCAATTAAGCACGTCCACCACTTCCCAAATACCAAATTCTATAAAGACAGTTCTAGTTTAGTTTAAAAAATTAGAAACTTACTAAATTTGATTCGCCCAATTTCATGCAACAAAAATATAGTTTTAAAAGTATACGTGTAACACAAAACTGGAAAATCTGGCAACAGTGTCGTAATCACTATTCAATTGCGCATGTGCAAAACACCCTAAATACCAAATTAGGTATATGTAGCTTTAGCGGTTTTAAAGATATTAAAGAGTTGCGGTACTTTTTACTAACCCAGTAGGTACATCTGTTTTAAAAAATTTAAAAATTAATATTTCGGACACTCTGTATACTAGAAGTACTATAATTACATTAAAAAGATATTTATCTTTTATTTTTAATTCTATATAAAATTGTTTGTATTTTTCTTATGTTACTAATTTTGTTTTTCATTAATGTCCCTATTTATTTTAAATTCTTTAAAAAAATACTTACTAGCAACTTTAAAATAGTGTAAAGAACTATAGTATTTCTATTTCTATTTTTTTTTCTTGGTTTTGGTCCCTTCAGGTCCAATCGACCACTCTCCCCCTTCCGGACTATGCTTTCCAGGGCTTCGTCGGCGGAAAATCTGGATAATCGAGCTCGTAGCTCCCAGAAATTCCAAAAGAAAACGATCATGCATAAATTGTCGACTGTCAAACCAAGATCTGCTACTGGTGTTACGTATAACCTTCACTTTCACCACTGACAGATCCCATGGCACGCCCATCTATTTCCCGCCATTTGAGAAATACCTCGTGTTCACCACCAAACAGGATACCATCAGCTTATAGGAATCTTCGCTCACAGCGCTTAGATCCAGAAGAAAGATGCCGTCAATTTAGCGTGAATCTTTCCTTGATCCCCGAAGGTAAAAACGTTCGTACGACACCTCTAGCCGCCACTTCGGAAAGAACTTTGCAGTCCTCTACGCACGTCCGCACTGTCCGGAGGTCAAACAAAGAGTCAAGAACTATAGTAAAGATTCGATACAATAACAAGGTATTTAAGATTAAGTTCACAATCGTCAGTTTAAAATGTATATATTTACATACATAAAACATTAACAATAACTTATAAAGTTAAAGATTTTAATTCTAATGTATTTCAAATTGTTTTTCTTGTTAATCCAAAAATAGTTCTTTAAAGGGAATATGGTCTAAAATTCCTCCTCCAACTTTGTAAGCAACTGCTTTTACAGTTCCTTCGACAGCGCCACCTAACTCTTTGATGACATCTTGGTCATTTTCATTAAGGAAATTGTTTACGTTATCACCTACAAGACAAAAAAAAACCTATTATATTATATCTAGTTTTTACGATTTTGAAAAAAATTCTTGTTTTTTTTTTAAGTATAGTAAAAATTTAAAATTAATCCATCAAATAGTTTCGAAGAGATGTGCTTATTTGTAAAAAAAATTAACTACGTGTATAGGTTTCTTAAAGCTTTAAATGCGTTTTTCTTAAAACAGTGATTTCGTAGACGGTGATAACGATTTCTCGAAAACTACTTAACCAATTGGTCTTTAATTTGGACACAAGCTTATTAGATACAATACACAAAAATCGTAAAATAATACTAACTGACTGACTGACGAAGGTATTACGTCGTAGAAGAGTCAAGAATGTTCTAGAAGTGTCTCGTGATTTCATTTATTACAAAATATATGAAAAGTTCTAAATGGATTACTTGAGCGCTTTTGTAAATCTTTGTGAGTGTTAAAGGAATTTGGAAATACAAAGTAAAGTTAGTCAAGTGAATTATTATCAAAGTAAATTAAATAATTCTAACTTTCTACAATTCTAAAAACTAAACGCATATTTTTAAAAACCACAACAATACGATTACTTACCCATAGCTTTGTTTCCGTTAAATAAATTTCCCAGATTAAAATATGCTTTTCCTATTTTATATTCCAGTTTGTCACCGGGCTCAATTTTCGCATATTCTTTACCTCCTCTGTTTTCTAATTTATATTTAAAGATGTATTTAAAGTCGCTGTTTTCTACAAACAGAAACTATTCAAAAACTAAATAAGAAAAATATATTTTATGTAAACAAAAACAAATTTTTAGTTTTTTTAGGTTGTAAACATAAATACCTAATACAAAAGAGTTAGATTAGATTAGGAGGTGGATTGCATATCCTCTAACACTGCAACCTGCTCAGGTTTATTGTGTGTCATCCGTCCATAGGTTAGAGCACGCTATCCAAGCCGGTCTGTTTAATCAGACTCCACAAGTTTGAAACTGGCCCCTTGGTATATCTTGCCGCTTTAGGTTTTTCTTCACCCAGCCTTGCAAACCGCAGACGACAAAGGGCTTCGCAGTAGCACCATACGTGTTCTGCGGTTTCTTCCTCCTCCTGGCAGAACGTACATAGGTTTTCTTCTGCCAGGCCCATAGTTTCCAGGTGTTTATTCAGTCTGCAATGACCTGTCAGTTGACCCACTATTATTCTTACTGCCTTCCGGTTATAATTCAGAAGGTCTTTTGTAAATTCTGGCGAGTAAGCCTTGATGAACACTTTCCCCTGACGCTGTCCTGGTGTTCTCATCCACCAATCTTGTGATTCCCTCATAATCCATGATCTACTGGATGACCTTACCTGGCATGATGGAATACCACAGTAGGGCTCGGGACCTACCATTGTCCTGCCAGCCCCTCCTTTGCCAATTTATTAGCTTCTTCATTGCCTTCGTGGCCTTCGTGTCCTGGTACCCAGGCAATGGTTAGCTTGTTGGACGCACCCACCTCTTCCAGGGCAATTACGCAGTCCGGCACCAGCTTGGAGCTGATTTTGCATGAACTGAGTGCCCTGATGGCTGCCTGGCTGTCCGAATAGATTACTATGGTTTTATCCTTATAGCTCCTTCTGATGATTTCCCTAGCGCATTGTTCTATGGCTACAATTTCGGCCTGGAACACAGTAGGGTGTTGTCCGAGACCCAAGTTTATTTTCGTCCTTGGTTTGTCCCCATATATACCTGCTCCAACTCCTTGGTCTGTTTTGGAGCCGTCTGTATACCAGATTAGGTCGGCTTTAATGGGACGCCCTGCCACCCAGTCCTTTCTGTCTGGTATTAAAGTTTGAAAACCTTTGTTTAGCCAGTAGCTTGGTACCATTTTGTCTGAAGGCATCTCACACACTGAGTTGACTTCTTGGTATACAAAAGAGTTCTAATACAACTGAAAGGTAAGGATAAAGATATAAATAAAAAGCAACTCGTTTAAGAAAAATAAGGATTTCTTTTTGCCCTTTCAGGGTCATCCCATCAGGCTTATTGTACCTTGACCCCTACTCCTTCCCATCACACACCATTCCTTGCATAACTTGGATTGTTGTTGCTTGGTCCGTTCGTTCACCCCCGAGCAGAACACCGCGTGTCGTTGCCCAAAACCGACAACGGCCCGGTCACCCATCAAGTTATGGGCGCGCACTTTACTGCTTAACTCCGGTGATCGACCCTGCAGATGCAACCGGAGCAGCCACAAGCGGAATAGGTGATATGTTACTCTATCCTACCCCCACTCCTCCCACTTTGCCTCCATTTACGTTTGTCCTTACACTTTCCGATTCAAAAGATATTAATTTGTTAAAGACGGTAAAATCTAAAACTTACCAATTGTAATATTAATGGGGCCACTTCCTTGAAGCGGCAAAACCATTATTTTTCCATCAACCTCATAATCTCCTATTACTGCACCTGTTACTGCATGTACTTGAAGCATAACTATGTGTTTATCAAAATCAACACTAAAAATGTAATCCAATTAATAATCTGGCCATTTTCAAAAAAAAAAAATCCAGCTCTGAGTATCATAAAAACTATTACTTAATAAACACCTGCACTTTAATATGCATGTTATGTTTGAGCCTTAGAAAACCACTTTTTAAAAAAGAACTTTTATTTTAAAATAAAAATTACAAGTTACACTTTTAAATTCTAAATTCTAAGTTTTGAGTTAACAGGCATAGATTTGTGCCAATACTGAGTTACTCAGTAAGGTGGATGAAAGTATTTATAGTTTCGTACTGCGCAATTGATATTTTCTAGAACGATTTGTTTGTCACGTAGGCCATGAGACAAAAAATGGGTATTCACCATGTTTTTATAAATAACAAAAAGGATTGTAAACATTATTGTCAGCAAAAAGACACTTGGATGTTTATTTAAGACGCAAAATAATATGAAACATAAAAATATGCAATTTCCTGACTTGAAGGATTTTTAACTAAATACGTTCATCCATTACAAATAAAATAAAATATTTATTAAATATTATTTTAAATAATATAGTATATTTTTCATATATAACATGCATTAGCCTAAAGCCCTGTCAAGACTTGCAACAATTCGCCGTGCCGCTCCACGTCGCCTACCCCGCCTCATAGCGGGGAGTTGGATGTGGACGGAATACACGTCGTTTTAAGGGCTTGGCGAATGTTTTTAGCGTCAAAGAAGCGCGCAAACAGGTTGGTTAGTTTGGACGGATGTTTGGCGCATTGTTGCAAGTCTGAACACGACTTAATAAGAATGAGAATAAAGAGACAAAATAAAGGCTCAAAATCTGTTTCAACCGTCTTAATTGCATTACATTAACAATATAATGCGAATTCATTTCGCTGAAAATGTTGAACGTATTCAGGACTACGAACTAACTGCGCATGATCATTGCCCTTATAAGAAAAGTGGTCAGGCGTAGTCACAAACGTGATCTGGATTCTGGATTTTGTTATTTGGCTCTGCTACAAAGGCCATTTGCCATCTCTCCCTTTCCAGTCTTATTGCTTTCCAGGGCTTTGTAGGGGAAACTCTGGATAATCCAGCCTGTGTTCCCAGAGATTCCAAAACTTTTTTATAAAATGTAGCTATTAAAATAAACAAATCGATGCAATGCCTAAATTGTCAGCTGTCAATCCAAGATCTGCTACTGGTGTTGCGTATAACCTTCACTGTCAAAACTGACACTTCCCGCGGCACGCCCATCCATTTCCCGCCATTTGGGAAATATCTCGTGTTCAATACCAAACAGAAAAGCCATCAGCATATAGGAATCTTCGCTCACAGCGCTTAGCTCCAGAAGAAAGATGCCTTCAATTTAGCGTGAGTTTCCTATCTTCCTCAGGGAACCAACACCTCTTCAACATCCACCATGCAAGACACTGCGTGAGAGCCCAGCAAGAACTCCCTTCGGACATGTTAACTCGACCCAGGACAACAAAAACTGCACGAACGTGGTTACCAAAATGAATTCGCTTATACCGGATCAGCTAAATAACATAAGGCAAAGGGAATGTGAGGAAAAAAGGGGCAGAATTTACAAAAGACCTTCTGAATTATAACCGGAAGGCAGTAAGAATAATAGTGGGTCAACTGACAGGTCATTGCAGACTGAATAAACACCTGGAAATCTATGCGGGGCCTGGCAG
>JACEGR010007919.1:0-42997 GCA_014170235.1 Listronotus bonariensis
AGCATACGTTAATTTCACAAAGATTCCAGCCAATAAAATGCAAGTAATTGAATTGGGTCCGAGAGGCTTGGTAATCAAGCCGACGTCGGCCGACGTACCCCGAAGCAAATGGCGGGATTTGTTGTGTGAAGCAAGGTTAAGCCAACGGTTTTAAAGCACTGCACTTTGCACTGACAAATGTGTTGATTTGTTTTTGGCGCTTGCAGAAAACAAAGCCGTTCTTGTGTGAAATATTTTATAAGAAAACAGTAGTTATCACTGCTAATTTATTGTTCCTAGTTTGTGTATATGGTATAAAAAAATGGAGTCGAAAAGGTAGGTACATTTAGATATTTTTAGTTTATTTATGTACATGTTTTTTTTTTGTTTAAGGGGTACTGAAACGATCTGCCGGATTTGCGATAAAACATTTTCAAACAAATCGGCAAGGAATAAGCATTTAAAAAAGTTTCATCCCGATAGTAGTCAGGACCTACAGGAAAAAATGAAAAGGATTATGTGCCCTCTGTGTCAAAATAATGAGAAGTTTTTATTTTATTTAGATTTAAATACACATTTATCTGCTATTCATACCATAAATGTAAAAGAATCTATTTTCTGTTTTAGGAATTTCGTTGAGTTTGAGGAGTGGAGAGCATGTGAAAATAGAGAAGTAGACTATGCTTGTCGCACAAGAAGAACATGCCCTAATGGTGAAGTAGACATATTTTATGAATGTAATAGGAGTGATTCTTACGGTATTTAGTTATTTTTTATAATGGACATTGCATGGTAATATCATTTCATGTGGTTTTATAAAATTGGGTATTTAGGGTCTGCAAATGCATGTTCAAAGAGAAGTTTGAAAACAGGTGGTAGCATTCGCATACATGGAACATGTCCTTCCAAAATTAATGTTAGGGTTTATAACACGGGTAAAAATAAAATATAAAGTTAATTAAAAATGTGTTAATATATTATGGTATTTTTCTAAAAGGAGAAGTCACTGTGAAGTTTACTGAAACACATGTGGGGCATATTGACGAACTAAGGACCAAGAGGCTATCTAAAGCTGAACAGGATCTTATTGTTAGACAACTAGAAGCAGGAGTTTCTACTGACAGGATTATTCAGGATGCAAGACAAATTGAAAATGAAACACTGAAAAGAAAAAATCTGATAATAAGGGCAGACCTGAGGTATTTATTGAGAAAGTTCAATATAGACAAGAAACGGCATGCTGATGACATGATTGCTACATGTTTAAAAATTGAGGAATGGAATAGAGAAGGAAAAAATAATGCTTTTTATTCAAGAAGATTGGTAAGTAAAATTTCGTATGTATGGTGTAAATATTTTTATACACGGTGATTCTTAACCTGTACGCATAAATTTGGAAAATAATTGCTAAGGGCAAACAGTGACTAAACATGAAAAAAAGTTAGTAAAATGTTTTTAATTAGTAAGATAATTAAATAAAATACCGCGAATTATGAAGACAAATAATAAATCGTGAAGTATTTTTTGTTTTAGAAATAATTTAGTACAGTTTTTACACAGGTTTGTAAAATTATTTGCCTGGTTTTTTTGTTTTTCATTAAAAAAACATAAATAAGTAAAGATGTTTATGATAGCATTAGTAGTAGAACAGTCTTCTGTCCTTTCTGATTTTATTTTTACGTGATTAGGATTACAATTAGGCCTTATTGTGATTATACTGTGTTATTGCTGAAACAAAAAATAGGTGAGTACTTTATATTTTGTAATTAATCATTATTCGTCCCTAGAATTATGCCTCTTTTGTTTAATTATAAATAATTAGTTATCCCCGTGACTCAAAATATTTTACTAACTTTTTTTTCATTTTTGGTCATTGTTTGTCTTTAGCAATAATTTGCCAAATTCATGCGTATAGGTTAAAAATCACCCTGTATTATGCTATAGTGGAAAAATAAATTGTAAGTATTATTGAATACTTTTAGGAGAAAGTTACTCTGGTTTAAGGGATAATGATTTTGCAGTAGGCTACATGAATGGTATTATGGAAAAGAAATTGAGAGATTTTAAACGGGTTATTTGTGTAGATGGAACACATGGAACAAATAGAAGAAATTATGAATTAACGACACGTTTGGAGACAGATGAAAATAATATGGGTTTTCCTGTTGCATTTTGCAACCAATTTTATAAAATAAAATAGTCTATAATCTATTTTTCTTGTTTTTTTTTAAATACTGTAAACATTTGATGTAAATATTCTCAGGTAGGCGGGTTTACTATTTGCAACATATAAATTTTCTTAACGATATCAAATTAGGTAATGTTTTTTTGTATTATCTACGGAGCTAAAATACTATTATTAATTTTTTAAATAAAATATTGATAATTGCAAACATTTTCACTCTCTCTGTTTTCGAATGCTTACGAAAGGGTTATTTTTAATTTTCTTTTCTAAAAATGTGTCTTCTTTAACGTTAAGATACTTTATTATCTCTTATATATAAGTTATTATAACAAAAGGCAATTTGTAAAAATAGTTTTCTTTCTTAATTTCAATAAACATAAAATATTTTATCAGGATTTTGCTTTTATTTTTAGTACTGTAAACAACAGCTGATGTGATAACAAATAACCCTGTTTTACTAGGGATATTAAATTTATACTACCAAGGTATATTTTATGTTTTCTATTATTAATGTTAAAAATTTTGTAAGTCTGTTGAGTCCAAACAACCAATTTCATAAAAAAAAATAGTCTATAATTTATTTTTCTTGTTAAAAAAATACTGTAAACAGCTGATGTAAATATTCTTAGGTACGTGGGTTTACTATTTGCAACATGAATTATCTTAGCGATATCAAATTAGGTAATTTTTTTGTGTATTGTCTACGGAGCTAAATACTATTAATTTTTAAAATAAAATATTAACGATTGCAAACATTTTCACTCTGTTTTTTTTTAATGCTTACGAAGGTTTTTTTTATTTTACAGAGCAATTTTTGATAACCTGACTTCTTTTATAATGGTATAAACAATAAATGACTATAATTTCAGTTCACACTCTCTCTGTTCTTTTTGAAAACATAAGTTACAAGGGTTACCTAACTTATTTTAAATAATACAAGTAGAGTGTTTTCACCGGTTCTAAGCCACCCAAATTTCGGAGGATTTGGAGGATGATGTTTACCATTAATGCAAATTAGGTATGATTCACGTTTTTTATCATAGAATGAGTCACTTTGTTTATCATGCAGACATGGGTCACGTTACCAATTATACAAATGAGGTTGAGTCATAGGCATGACTTGTTTACCAATTATACAAATGAGGATGAGTCATAGGTATGAGTCACCTTGTTTAACATTAATTCAAATTAGGTATGATTCACGTTGTTTGTCATAGAATGAGTCACCTTGTTTATCCTGTATGTAAATTAAGCATGAGTCATCTAATTGGCACCCTTAACCTTGAGAGGATGAGTCACCTTGTTTACCATTTAGGCAAATGAGGATGAGTCATAGACATGACTTGTTTACCAATTTTGCAAATTAGGTATGTGTCATAGGCATGAGTCACCTTGTTTATCCTGTATGCAAATAAATATGAGTAAGCTAATTGTCTCTTAAAAGTATGAAGAATATCTCTTGGTGATAGGGGAGGAGGTAGCAAATCTTCTGGTACCCACGGCGCATTTCTACTATCTTCCAGTAAGTACTGCGCAATTGTCAAGGTCACCTTGAGTTGGTGCTTAAACGGAATAGTCAAAGTATTACACGATATTTAAGTTAAATCGGCTAAAATACAAATTAGGTCGAAAAGTAAAAAAAAACATTTTTTTAATTTCAAGGCGGTTGGTCCTTTCGTAGGTCTAATAACTTCTGGTAATAGGTGGGAAGGTACTAAAAGTCCCGGTACCTACTGCGCATGCCTATCATCCTCCATTAAGGACTGCGCAAGTCTCAAGGTCATCCGAAATTAGTACCCAAAGGTAAAATCTAAAGGGCTCTAGCACAAGGAATTTTTATATTTAACACTCATCACTAATTACCGAATAGCGTAGAAGCCAATAAGGCCCTTAAGGCCCAAGGTCACCTTAGTCTAACCTCATGGAACCCTTAAAATTACCTTAAAACGTAAATACCTCGAAATTAACCAAATTAAGCCAAATAGATACTGCGCATGCTCCACGCGCATGCGTGTTACGACGTCATAATATTTAATAATATTTCTATTTTTTAATACCTCAAAAAGCTTTAAAATTGTGTTCAAAGAAAACTCAGAAACTGCAGTCTAGAAGGATATTTGTAGAATCCCATTAGAGCCCTAAATAGCAAGATTACTTCTAACCTAAGTAGAGCCTGAAGATACCCTAAAAGGTAATTACGACGAAATTAACAAAATTAAGCCAAATAGATACTGCGCATGCCTAACGCGCATGCGTATTCCAATATATTGATTTTTAATAATATCTTGGATTTTTTGAAAGACCCGAAATTATCAAAAATAGGAAACCTTCCCTACCCACATAAGAGCATGATTAATTTCGACTTTAACAAAACGACCTTCTACGAAATAGAAGTGTATTTAGTATTTGAGACGTTCTGTATTACTGATTAATTTAATTGCGTTGGTTCTCGATGATTTATTTAACACGCAAATTAGGATTTATTTAAATTAGAATGAGTAATGTGACCTTATTTATTTAAATCAGGATGAGTAATTTGACCTTGTTTATTTAACACGTACTATTTGCGTATTATTTAAATAAGGATTAACCTTGAGTTTGTATGGACACCTGTTGTTTACACGGTTGCAATGTTAATTGGTTTGTTATATATGCATAAGACGCACTTATTTAGATGCAATTGAGTATTTATTAAGTATAAATACATTTAAAAACGTGAAAGAGTCATTTAGATTCCAAGTGTCTTTTAAAGTATAAAAAATAATTGCAAGTTAAAAAACTAAAAAAAAATGGCTGAAAAACCAAAAAGTTTTGAGCAGTGGGTGAAAGTGAAAGAATTGTATGTCGATTTGGTAAGTCTAATGAATTTTATTTCAGAAATAAAATATACTTAAAGATTAAATTAGTAATGGTAGTGTCTTAACATATATTTTTAAAACTAATAAAAAAAAATAATTTCAAGAGTAAACTTAGCTAAGAAAATGATTTAATACTATCAAGAAGGTAATATAAATTTAGAATATTTTTAAATTAAATGTTTTTATGGTTTAGTTAAAACATGTAAGGAATTCATAAATTTTGAAATAAAATAACAAATATTTAGAGCTGTAATTTCTTAATTAATTTTTTGCAGACTGTGGATCAGATTGAAATTGATGGATGGATGAAAGTGGAGGAGGAAGAAAAAGAAGCAAAAAAGAAGCAAAAAAAGAAGCAGAAAAATAAACTGAAAAGATAGAAAATGATAATAGAGAGATTAACGAAGAATTTATGAGCGACATCAATGACACAGATAATGTGAACGAAGAAGAAGAGGAGATAGAAAATAAGAGTGATGAAAAAAAGGAAGAAGTCCTATGGTTAAATTACGAAGCCTTTCAAGTAAGTAGAAACATGTTATGTTACTAAAATAAAGTTTATATCATATATCTTACTAAACAAAAAATCGCACTTAAGGAAATGTTAAATATTATTAATTTTGTTTTAGAGCTTCTCACAGTATAAACAAATGGTAACACAAATTGATTTGGAGAAAAATGATCTTGAGACAAGGATGGATTTTGAATTGGAACTTTATGAAACACCAAGTCTTAGACAACATCTAATGAGTCAGCTTCGAGCTTGTTGTAGAAAGGAAGTGGAATTAAGAGAAAAATTGAATGCTCTTGACAAATAATATGTATTTATATTATATATTAATCAATATTAAATTTTATTACTAATACACATATTTACTTTTATATAATTATATAAGTAGAGTGTTTTCACCATTTCTAGACCACTCAATTTTCGGAGGATTTGGAGGATGATGTTTACCAATTATGCAAATTAGGCGTGAGTCACCTTGTTTACCAATTATTCAGATATGAGTCACCTTGTTTACCAATTATGTAAATTAGTAATGAGTCACCTTGGTTACCGTTTAGGCCTGTGTCACCTTGTTTATGCCCTTTGGTAAGATTATATTCTAAGCCACCCAAATCAGGAGGAAATTCGGAAGATTGGGAGGAATAGCGGAGAAATGGGAGGAAATTCGGAAGATTGGGAGGAATAGCGGAGAAATGGGAGGATGATGTTTACCATTTATGCAAATTAGGCGTGAGTCACCTTGTTTACCAATTATTCAGATATGAGTCACCTTGTTTACCAATTATGCAAATTAAACATGAGTCATCTTGTTTACCAATTATGCCAAATTACTCGAGAGTATAAATTGACGGAAGCCTGGAGAAAAGAGTTTAAATAGCTACTTAATGAGTAACAAGTCAGAACTCGAAGTTAAAGTGGTTAGTTGTGAATGAGCAAGTGGCCGGGTTGGTTCTTACCTGTAAAAAAGTACAAAGTGTGAGGATTTCAAGAACTAGGTGTGGTGTGTGTAGAAAAAGATTAAAAAATTCAACACAAAGTATTACTTATTGTTCAAATTATTGTGATCTACGGCCTGCTGTCATAGTGGAAGATTTAGTTTGTGTGGGTCAAAAATTTATAAGACATCCTTGTGAGAAAGCACCTCACTGCGGATATTGTTGTTCCAGTTGTAAATAATGGAGAACGAAGAGCTGAGCGTGGCTGATGATATTCGGTGCGATATAGATTTAAAAACTACTCGAGAGTATGAGAAAATCGAATTCATAAAAGATCTTCCTGACTTTGCTGGCATCTCCAAACTTTTATCCTGTAACTGCACAGCACGGTCATCAAATTGTGAACATATTAGTGAGGCAAATTTGGCAAAGATGTTTCATAATAGTATCCATGGAACAGATTATTCCTCTTGTAATATGTGTTATGTGTTTTGTAGTCAGAGAGACAGAGTAATCATTTGTAGAAAGTGTTATGATTCAGTTGAAGAGGATAATACTTTGTTGAAGTTTATAAATTATGTTTCGAAACTTGAGTGTATATATATTCACAAACATGGAGATTATCATTTGCATTGACACCATTGTGGCAAGGATACATGTAATTATGGAAAATGTATATTCTTTAGGGCTCATGATATTACTCAAGTGAATCAAGTATGGTATTGTAACAATTGAGATGAATATGGCTAATATATGCAAAAAAAAGTGTTTTAATAAGTTGTCTGAACCTTATCGTTAACGTATGTAGAACATCTCTTGGTAATAGGGGAGGGGGTAGCAAATCTTCTGGTACCCACGGCGCATTTCTATTATCTTTCAGTAAGGACTGCGCAATTGTCAAGGTCACCTTTAGTTGGTGCTTAAACGGAATAGTTAAAGTGTTATACGTTGTTTAAGGTAAATCGGTTAAAATACAAATTGGGTCGAAAATTTAAAAAATCATTTTTTAATATTAAGGCGGTTGGTCCTTTCGTAGGTCTAATAACTTCTGGTAATGGGTGAGAGGGTACCATATCTCTTGGTACCTACTGCGCATGCCTATCATCCTCCATTAAGGACTGCGCAAGTCTCAAGGTCATCCAAAATTAGTACTCAAAGGTGAAACTTAAAGGGCTTTAGGACAAAGATAAGTCATAATTGACACTCATCACTAAGTACCGAATAGCGTAGAAGCCAATAAGGCCTTTAAGGTCCAAGGTCACCTTAGTCTAACCTAACGGAACCCTTAAAATTACCTTAAAAAGTAATTACCTCGGAATTTTTAAAATTTGACGAAATGATTACTGCGCATGCTCCACGCGCATGCGTATTACGATGTTATAAAATTTAAAAATACTTTGGAAAATTTAAAGATCTCCAATAGCTTACAAGTTGTTTTCAAAGAAAATTCATTATTGCTCAGTAACTACTGTCTAGAAGAAATTTCGTAGAATCCAACGAGAGCTTTAAGAAGCAAGGTCACTTATCACTACCTTAAGGAGGCCCTGAAAGTACCTTAAAAAAGTAATTACTTCGAAAGTGACAAAAATTATTGAAAAATATATCACGCATGCTTAACGCGCATGCGTAGTATAATATATTGATATTTAATAATACCTTGGATTTTTTAAAAGACCTTAATAGAAATATATTTCATATTGAGGACGTTCTGTGTTATTGATTAATTTAATCGCTATTTTATTTTTAACACGCAATTTACGTTTTATGTAAATGAGAATGAGTAATGTGACCTTGTTTATGTTAAGACGTAATATTTACGTTTTATTTAAATTAGGATGAGTAATGTAACCTTGTCCTTGTTTTTGTTTATTTAAGACGTAATATTTAAATAAGGTTGAGTAATTTAACCTTGTTTATTTAAGACGTACTATTTGCGTATAAGGATTAACCTTGAGTTTGTATGGACACCTGTTGTTTACCATGGTTGCAATGTTATTTAATATTTGTTTGTTATGTATGCAAAAGATGCAATTATTTAGATGCAATTGCGTATTTAATAAGTATAAATATAATTTAAGAATGCGAAAAATTAATTTAGTAAAGTAAAGTGAAAATGTCTGGGAAACCAACCAATTACTGTGAACAGTGGGAAGACTGGGTCACACCATATATCGATTTGGTAAGTTTTTATATATTTTTTATTAAAATGGTTTGGATTTCAAATTCTTAAGAATAGTAAAGGTTCAGTAATTTAATTTCGTTTTATATTAAAAGTTTTTTTTTAGAATATGCTATATAATTTTAATTACTCAAGTGTCAAGAAGAATTTTTACTTTATTTCGTCATATATCGGTGAGCTTCAGTAGATAATTTTTTGTATATTCGTTTAATGTTTATCTTAATTAAAACATGTATACTTTTTCCACTAAGGAATGATTACTTTCGTTTTAGTAATAGGAGAATTTGCTGTCGTCCATGACGTAGGTTATTTCGATTATAGCAGATCTTTTCTGATATTATTTTTTTACAGACATCTGATGAGGAGGTGGCAGCGGAAGCTGCCGAAAACCTGGAGAATATAAAAGAAAATGATATTCAGATAGAAGAAGAAGAAGAAGAAGAAGAGGTTGAAGGGGAAGAAATTGAGGAAATTCCCCGACCAAATGATGAGGAGAATGTGCGGTGGGAGGAGAATGTGCGGTGGGAAGATGTGCCTCCGGTGGAGGAATTACGCCGAGAGTTGAGGGAAAAACGAAGAATATTACAGCAAGAGGTGGCGGTAAGAGTACGACTGATGGAAATATTAATGAGAAAAGAACAAATGTTGAATGAATTTGAAGAATTGCAGAATGAAGAACGAGAGTTGTGGAGAGTAATTAAATTAAATTAAAAATATTGTAAACTTATTAATTATTGTAACAAATTACTTTAAATAAAACTAACACTAATAATTAAAAATTGTGTTTTATTTCTTTATTTAATAGGAGAACACAAAAAGTTTATTAGACATTAGGAATATTTATTTTTGGAAGTAAAAAAAAGATAATCATAGGTTTTGAAAAAACAAATTAAAAAGTAGACACAACATTTTTAAAAAAGGTGCATGGAAAAATTACTGTTCCTGAGCGGCCCTTTCAATGTAGGGTTTTATTTCGGTAAGGAATAGTAGTGGATAGGGGCAATATAGGAGCCTGACGTCATGGGGGCACTTGAGGAGGATGACGTCAGCCCTCTGACGTAGGAGTCTGACGTAGGAATTTGTCGTTTAGGATGACGTAGTAGTCTGACGTAGAATGTTTGACGTAAAAATTTGACGTATTTGACCGCTTTGACGTAGCTTGACCTCGACGTCCGCGCGCGTGGGTGCGATCCTGTATCGGCTTCCGTTTTTAAAATTGCGACATATATTTGTTTCGGTTTCCTTATTTTTAGAAAATGCATAAATAAAATTGATGTTGTTGTTGTTTTTACAAAATGCTTATCAAGCCACTTACTTATTTTTCAAAAAAAAGCATGCAATTTTACTATGAAAGCAAAAGTTTTAAATTAATAATGTAAAATATTTACTTGAATATTAATTTATTGAAGAAAAAGTTAATTTATTGTGTAGATGTGAGCAATTTCACAGGAAGATAGTGTGTAAAAATAACTTAGTAATAACCACTAAGTTACAGTAATCAAAAAGACATCCTGTGTGGTTGGAAAAAACGCGTAATGTTAAGTTTTTAAATCTAATTTATTTAGTATCAATCTTTCTTAAGGTTATAAGTTATTCCAGACAAAAATGGCAAACCTACATTTTTTCTGCCCAAGTAAGTAATTATGTTTTAGTTATGATTTTAAATATTAATAAAATATTTTCCTCTTTTTTTAGTACCCCTTGTGTTGCCGACGTGGATGAACAGTAAGTGTTTTAATAGATTTTTTATCTAAACTTTTCTTCCACACCGAGAGATATATTGATTTATGTATTTCTATTTTTTAGTGGACACCTTAGTTGGGGCGGTGATAGAGATTAAGGAGGAGGCGGACTTCCGCTTTCCCAACAACAATGTGAGTATTAAGGACATTATTTGTAAAATTTTATATTTTTCAATAATTTTTCTTAATTTTTTTTAGTTCATATATAGAGTACAATTTAGGAAAACAATTCCACCGGGGTTTTTCATCCTCTTCGAGGCACGGGGGCTGCGGGTTGTCGCAGCCCCTCCACATGAGGGGTTGATCATAGTATATTTTTGGCAGACGTAAGGTAAGCCTTTAGCAAAAATATCTGAGCTGTTTTTTTTTTTTTTGGAAATATTTCTATTACTTAATAATTTTTCAGCCCTAAATGGTTAGTTGTGGTTAGGTTTAATCTTTGTATTTGTCCAAAAAGGACATTATTCTTCTTATTTACACAAAGTAAATTAACAACTTTTTAAATTTTCTAAAAAGTAAAAATAATTTCATAAAAACATTCCAACATAATACATAAATTTTAATTTGTTTTTACATATGTATACTGTATGTTAACATGTTTTTAACCTTTAAACTGTTTTTTATTTTAATATGTACATTTGTGTTTGAATTTTCCTTTTTTAGACAAAGAAAAACGACTATATTTAAAAATTATCCTAACCTAATGTTTTCATTTTATTCTGTATATATATTTAAAAGAAAATAATTTCACATACTCCTGTTTTTTTTATTTTACTATGTATATTTCTGTTTAAAGTCTTAAAACTAAGTTGATCTATTTTTCAATATCAAACAACTATGAATTTAAACACGGAATAATATTTTTACATACACTGATATATTAAAAAAAAGTTAAAAAGAAAAGACAAAATATTTTTACATACTTCTGTATATTAATATTTATTTAAACTTTAAAACTAAACTATTTTTTACTCTGTATATTTTTAGATTTAAATTGATAAGAATCTACTTTTTTTTAATACTCGTATATTTTACTGTGTACATTTGTGTTAAGTCTTAAAACTAAGTTGATCTAATTTTTTAACTTGATAATTATTTCTTTTTTTTTTTTTGGACAAAACTAAGTTGATAATAATCTATCTTCCCTTTTTTTTAAGATCATATAAATTTTTCGTATAGTTTTTTTTTTTTTAAACTAAGAAGTTTTTATTTTTTTAGCAAAAACCAAAAAAAATATTTTTACATAAACCTGTATATTGATATTTTTAACCTTTAGAAGTAAGTTGTAACGAATCTTTACTTTTTTAATACTCGTATATTTTACTCTGTACATTTGTGTTAAGTCTTAAAACTAAGTTGATAATAAACTATCTTTTCCTTTTTAAAATCATATAAATTATGATGTTTTTTTAAAAAAGGAATTATAATTATACATACAGCTGTATATTGATTTTTTTAACCTATAGAACTAGGTTATCATTTTTTAATACAAAACTGTATTCAAAATATAATTCATTTCGTAAATAGTCTTCAAGATTTCTATCTTTTTTATTATTTGATAATTCACGATTTTAAACAATTTTTTTATTTTTTACAGAGCCTTCCCCCTGGACGGTAGTAGAAAAAAGAAAAGAAAAAAAACAGCTGTAAAAAAATATATAAAAAAATAAAAAATATAATATAGAATTATTTGTGTTTTGTTTGCTCATACACATATACACATAAATTTAAAACCAAAATATTTTCGAAAAATAGGATGATTGATAAGTAAAAAAATATTTTTTCGGCATAAATTACTAATTTTGGTGTTCTGACTTTCTATTATTTTTTTTGAAAAAGCATGAGAACCATATTGTTATTTTTAAAATACAATAATAATTTTATCTAACTTCCTTATTTTTCAAAAAACATGAACGCAAATATTTGTTATTTTTAAAATCCCAACAATAATAATGCGGTTTCCTTATTTTCGAAAATAGCATGGGAACACAAATGTTTGTTATGCTTTTCAAAAATGAGGTATTGCGATAAAAGTTGTATATATATATATATATATATGTTGAATTTTGAAGTGAAAAAACATTATTGTTTCTGACTATTGAACCAATTTGCATCTTGTGTTTGGTAGTGTACCTGATTTTTTTAAAATAACGGTAAGTAAAAATTTGAATACTTAATTTTACAGAGCAATCTTAAAACCTTACTCATACAGGGACTTGATAAATACTTGAACGAAATCGAATAGATGTTTAGCCGAGGTTTTTTAAATTTTATTAAGTCATTGGAGATAGATTTACTTAGAAGGGTATGTTTTTTTTAGGTTTTCTATACAAGGTCTTAGTTGAACTCGTCTTAACTTTATGATTAAAAAAACTTATTCTAAAAATATTAAAGGGGTAATAGATAAGTTGCAATTTAGTTTTTTTTTTAGTTTGTGATTAAACCTTATTTTGGGGTGTTTTTTTTTATTAAGTCATTGAAGATAGGTGTTACTCATGTTTTATACATTGTTTTTAGGTTTAAATTGAATACTTATACTATTTTCTAAGTTTTTTAATTTATAAGTTGTATTTTTAGAGTTTCTTAATTGAAACTTATTTTAAAAATATTAAAAAGGGGTGTTTTTATAGAGGTAATGTTTCTTAGGTTTAAACTGCAAATAGATGTTTAGCCGATGTTTTTAAATATTATTAAGTCATTGGAGATAGATTTACTCAGAAGTGTATGTTTTTAGGTTTTCTATACAGGGTTGCTTTTTAGGTTTAAACTGAAAACAATACAAGGTGTTAGTTGAACTCGTCTTAACTTTATGATTTAAAAAAAAACTTATTCTAAAAATATTAAAGGGGTAATACATAAGTTGCAATTTAGTTTTTTTTTTAGTTTGTGATTAAAACCTTATTAAGGGGTGTTTTTTTATTAAGTCATTGAAGATAGGTGTTACTCATGTTTTATACATTGTTTTTAGGTTTAAATTGAATACTTACACTATTTTCTAAGTTTTTTAATTTATAAGTTGTATTTTTAGAGTTTTTTAATTGAAACTTATTTTAAAAATATTAAAAAGGGGTGTTTTTATAGAGGTAATGTTTCTTAGGTTTAAACTGCAAATAGATGTTTAGCCGATGTTTTTAAATATTATTAAGTCATTGGAGATAGATTTACTCAGGAGTGTATGTTTTTTAGGTTTTCTATACAGGGTTGCTTTTTAGGTTTAAACTGAAAACAATACAAGGTCTTAGTTGAACTCGTCTTAACTTTATAATTTAAAAAAAACTTATTTTAAAAATATTAAAGGGGTAATACATAAGTTGCAATTTAGTTTTTTTAGTTTGTGATTAAAACCTTATTAAGGGGTTTTTTATTAAGTCATTGAAGATAGGTGTTACTCATGTTTTATACATTGTTTTTAGGTTTAAATTGAATACTTACACTATTTTCTAAGTTTTTTAATTTATAAGTTGTATTTTTAGAGTTTTTTAATTGAAACTTATTTTAAAAATATTAAAAGGGGTGTTTCTATACAGGGTTGCTTTTTAGGTTTAAACTGCAAATAGATGTTTAGCCGATGTTTAGCTTAAGACCATGTTCTAAACATTGTCGTAAATTTCTATAATGTATTACATATTCCTTTTTTTCTACTTCTAAAATATACCCCATATCAGAGTCGTCAGGAACGTTCAAAACATCTAATTTTGTCACATCTTCCTGCCATTTAAAACCAGCATACGGTTGTTTTTGCAACATTCCCCACCCATATTGATTATTTACCTCAAAGGTTTTAAATATATATCAGAATATTGTCCTAAAGTTTCGCATTTGAATAAATTTCACACAGGCCAAGCACGCTTGTAATCAACACTGGACGTACACTGGACAGGCACTGGACAGGTACTGGACGTACACTGGACAATGTCTAGAACAGCACAAATCTCTATTTGAACAGCCCTAAGTTTGGCGTCGTCTAATTTTGAAAAATCATCGACATACGAATATGGAAAGACACCCTTCTGTCGAATAAGTTGAAATTCTTCTTCGTTTTTTGTGTGTTTGGTAAAAGGAGATATAACGACTCATTAATCTCCCAAGATACCCAACAAAACCTTGAGTATAATTATTAATAGGACCCTGAAACCGACTATGCTGCATTTGCTGCAGTAACATATTATAAAAATAATTATAAATATTTTGCCAAAATTTCTTCTTGTTGTGTTTCTAGATCGTAAAAAAACAAACAGCTGATCCTTGGTTTTAGGCTTCCCCTATACATAAAATTCTAAAATTATTCATAGGTTCCTACAGTTAAGTAGGAGGTATAATTTATACTTTTAGGAGGTCACAGAGATGGGCTTCTTACGAACTTCAACCCTTTAAGGAAGCAAAGAGGGATAGGTTTTGAACTACTCGCAAGTTTTTTTGGCCTTTTTATAACCATAAGGCACAGAGTCAAAATTACACAATATGCCTTCGCCCCCGTTCCATAGAATTCCCAATCAACTTTTCCCTGCATACTCATCCTTCATTTTACCAAGTATGGACTCGTTTACAGGAAGGTTATGTGGGTTATCCTGTGAATAGTTAGACGTGTCAAATTTATCCAAGTTTTTGCACATGTCATCATAGAAAATTTTCTGTTTCAACATGTAATATTAAAGAATTGGTGTCAGTGTAAACTAAAACCGCTTTATTACCGTATTTGGGCTTAATATACCCGTACAAAAAAGTCATACATAATAGTCTTGGAAATGTCCAAGATGCTAAACCTACATAATTGGAAATGTCCAAGATGCTAAAACCTACATAAATGGGCTTATAATATATGACTTTTTTGTTATTGTTATGTGACTAGAAATATATTAATATTATCAACAATTAATTATTGTCCATTAGTGGTTTTAAGAATAATGGTTTAGTAAGATTCACAATGTTATTGCGATTTAAATTTCCCAACTGAGTTTCATAGAATACAACGTGACCACATATACAATAAGAAATGAATTTTTATTTATTTACTCAGGAAACCCATATATCGAGACTAAAAAATAATTAAAATATTAAATTTATTAAAAACTAAACAGAAATTCAATAAAGTATTTTTTATTTTACACTTTCGATTACTTTTTTACGCTTTTAATTAGGTAGTCTCAAAAATATGTCTTTCTAGGTGTGTTAAATTTTTAAAGTAATATTTTTACCATTTTGAACCACCCTGTATACAGGATATATCCTAGGGCGTATTTTATTATGGCTTTTAAGCAAAGCAAAAGAAGAAGAGCACTAGCTTACCGAGAGGAGGGTGGCTCCGCCCCGAACCCCCAGTGCTAGGACGGGTGGTACATATTGGGGTTTAGAAGCTGTTGTTTTGGGGGCTTTTTGTTTTTTTTTTGTGTTAAAATAGAAAAAGAGGTCAGCCCCAATCTTGGCAGAGTATACCATAATTAGTTGGAAGGAGGCTGGGTGTTTCTTTTAAAAAGTGCGCTCAGAGAATAATCTTAAAGAAAATAGGGTACCGCCGCGCCTTTGTAGGTTATGAATAAATAATCTATGACCGCCATCTTTAAAATAAACAGTATGTTGTAATATGTTATTAAAAAGGGATTTTAGTGCAAAATTTAAAAATTAAAGGAAATAGGAGTGTTTTCATTTAAAATGCCTTAACAATATCGAATTGTCCCTCATTAATTAGATTAAAAACTAAAATTACGAAATGTAAGTGAGTTATTAAACAAAATATAATATAAAAATACCTGTGAAACTAAAATGAGCCATTTTTTTATTTTCACAGTCTACTTAACAAAAAAATGTTTAAATCAGAAATAATGGCGGTACTTAATTTTATTAAAAAGTCTTTTTGGGCGTTATATTAAAAAGAAACGCTCTGTGTGATATATCATTATAAGAAAAATTTTAAAAGAATAGAAATATAGAAAAAATAGATTTTTAGATGTTTCAAAACAATACTGTTATTATTTCGGGATGGATTTTTAAAAATCTATGTGACATCTCAGGAAGGCTTATGTCTAAATACCATATTATATATATATATATATATATATATATATATATATATATATATATATATATATATATATATATATATATATATATATATATATATATATATATATATAACAAAATTTGTATGTATTTTCGACCGTACGATATAAATTATTGGGGAAATTTTTCGGGTTTGCGGTCTGTGGATTAATTAAAAGAAACTCCTTTTTCTTAAATACCTCTATATTTCGCCATTGCTTAATAGCTTCCTCAGGAGAAGTAAACTACAAACAATGACAAAGAAAAGGACACATTAAAAACAATATACATAATAAAGTTATAGTTAAAAAAATTTAAAAAGACATTAAAAAAGAATGCATAAATACTGACTAAAAAAATACAAAAACAAAAACTTTACTCACAGAAATAGAGTTATTCCACAATACTTAAAATCAACAACACGCTCAACATGGTAATGTAAATTAAAATAAAATATCTTGTAATATAAATATACATTCTTGAATGATAAAAACATTAAAAAACGTAAATACTTATCTTTTTTTAAAACAAAACAAAAAACACATTTAACACATTATACTAACCAACTATATACAGTGTGGGACAGTTACATGCAATTCAAAATATAAGAATAAATATTACTAAGTTGACTAGTATCCGATTTGTAGTTGATAGAATGTTTGTTTTTCCTAATGTGGCACATTTCAAGGAATAATCTACTCTTGTAGTTACTTTGGTTATCTAAAATCTTAACATTATCATAATCAAAATTATGATTAGTTTTAAATGGTGATCGACATCCGCTGCTGTCGATCACCATTTAAAAATATATATATATAAATATATATATATATATATATATATATATATATATATATATATATATATATATATATATATATATATATATATATATATATACAGCACCTTGTAGACCATATATATATATATATATATATATATATATATATATATATATACAGCACCTTGTAGACAACGTGGTAGTGCCACCACTGACGTTATTTTTTAAAATAACTACTACCTAGGATTCTATATTTTACATGATTTTTTAAATAAAAAAATGACCTCGCTCAAAACTGTCAAAATGACTTTTTTTGTAGCCCTTTGATTCCTTGTCACTCTCAAATTATCAGATTAGTGGAATATACACTGTTTAGCATGTAATTAACTTACCTTATCCTAATTTGACGCGCTTGACAATTTCTGATGGATATATTGTTGTTTTGCGTGATCGGCCCTGTATACGGGGCTCATATTTGGTGAAGGTACTTAACCGTACAAGATATCCTCCGGTATATAATGTGCCGCGCTGAAGTAAATCCCGAAATCCCCTCTTGGGCTCCCTACCATTATATTTCCTTACAAACTAAAAAAAAGTGGAGAAGTAACAAAATCTTTTGTCACCCGGTATATTAATAAATAAAATTAAAAATATATTATTAATAGACAAAAATGTTTTTGTTCTATGCGACCACGACAACCAGCTTCCGGCAGAGTATGACATAATGCAAATGGCGAGCATTGTGAAACAATACGTAGGTTAATGTTGCACTTTATTTTTAGTAAATATTTTTATACGTATCCAACCAGCTAAAAACAGTCCATTTTAAACTATTTTATGTTGAAAATAAAAGCATACAGTTATGTACATTAAATAATTCAAATTTTTTGTTTTATAGAAATATTTTATTTTTATTTCTAAAGCTTTCAACTACAAAATACCGTTATTATTGCATGTAGATAATCATACGGATTTATTTTTCTTTTCCAAAAATCAGCTGTATAATGAATGAATTTAATATACTTAAAATAAGACCTCTTGCGAAAAAAGAAAATGCTGAGGATAAAAAAGAAAAGATATCAGTAGTGTTTTTATATATATCAAAAGAATTCTAGCTAAAATTTAAGATATAATATTGTGTTCAATATAAGAAAGGACTCTTTGGAAAAATTCTTATTTAACCATAAGATGAAAATTTAATTCACAGAAATGCTCTTTGGAATTATGGGATTTTTGAACATCAATATGTAAGAATATAGAACATTAAGGACTTTAGAGGCTTTTTTAAATAATAGAGATGTTATATGGAAATTATAAGTTTTACAGCACCCATTTTTTACCAGGAAGAAAAGTATAAAAAATTCTTTTTCCGGTGTTATAAAATACCAAAGCAAAAGAGTTATGACAATTTAAACATAAACAATGGACTGCAGGTGACTTCCTTAACATTTTACCACATTAACGTTAGCAAATTTCGATTTTTTTTCCTGGAAAACCTCTTAAGCCAAAATTTGGAAAAAAAAATAATATTTAAAAAAAAACTAAAATAAAATGAAAACTTTGACACCCTGTATCTCGCAAACAATAAACTATTTGACTGGGGTAAATTGGGTTAAATTGTTTTATTTTGGCCCAAGGAGTTTATGGTAGCATTTTGTACAGATCTTTTAAAGACAAAATAAATTATAACGAAGAAAAAATATTTTATTTGTAAATATATTTTTTAAAACAAGAAAAAAGATAGATTTAAAAGTTAACTTTATTTCTTAACACAGAAATCATAACGCCTTTTTTGTATATACATAATTTTTTGACGCAATCATTCTTACAAGTGGTTTTATATAGAGAATTGCAATATTATTTATTTTAGCTAAAGAGATTTTAGTTTTCCTGTATGAAAAAGTTTTCTTAAATATTGCCTAACTTATTATTCTTTATTTAGGATAAACTATGTAATATTGAAATAATATACAGGGTGTCTCCAAAGGTCTGTACAAAATGCTACCACAAATTCCTTGAACCAAAATACGACGATCTAACCCAATTACCTTAGTCAACAAATTGATCCATTGCAAGATAGTGGGTGTCAAGGCTTTTATTTTATTTTAGGTATTATTTTGCATCTAATTGCATTAGATCGTTGTATTTTGGCTTAAAAGTTTGCATTTTCTACAGACCTTTTGTACACTACCCGGTGGTCTAGATAAAGCGTAAATAAATGCAATGCTCGTAGCCATATTTGTCATACCTTTTTGGTGCGAAAAATTGGGAGAATAAAAATTCTCTACTAAAATTATAATATACCAAGGCAAAAAAGAGGTATGGCACTTTGAATCCTAGAAATAAACGGCAGGTGGCTCCCTCTACATTTTACAACAAAAACATTAACATTTTGATTCCTTACCCTAAAAAAACCTTAATAGTAAATTTTGTAAAAAACTGTTTTATAATAAGTAAAATATCTAAAAAATAACTGAAATAAAATAAAAACTTTGACACCCTGTATGTTGCAAACAATTAATTTGTCGACTAATGGTAGGTTTACTTCTGACATTCATTGCATAATATTTATGTCAGATAAAAATTCTAAGTTATATAAACATTAAAAAAATCAGACCAGAAGTTCTGTCTGACATAAATATCATGCAATGCATGGGTTAGATCGTCGTACGTTGGTCTAAGGAATGTGTGGTAGCATTTTGTACAGACCTTTTAAAGACACCCTGTATAGTAATAAAAGCAATATTAATTAGAAGATAATAATATTTCTTAAAGCAAATGTTGCTTTTCTTTAAAAAAATGGTTTATAATTAAAAATATATTTTCAAAAAATCCATAGTGTCCTTGCAAAAATTTTATTTTTTGTGTTGTGGTACCTTTTTAAATTGACCCACTGTCTCTATCTCTCTTTATCTTTAGATCGGTATATTAACATTAAAAATGTTTGCTTTACTAAAAAAATTCTTGTGGGAACAAGAAATTACATATACCTAAATAAAAATATACAATATATGCTTTGAATTATTTAATTTAAAATAAAAATTTAGCAAATAAAAAGGTATGCAGCTATTGAAAATAAAAACCTTTATTAAATAAATTTTGATGTAAAATACTCTTAAATGAAAACTATTTTCTGTTTTAATTGAATGTCAACAGAGTCAAGCTTGCCATTCCGCATAAATTGCAGAAATACGGTATATGCAGATGTACCATTTAGATATTTCAGTTTGCTCCAAATACATAATTGTGGCAAGTGTCTGAATTTTAATGAAAAACAGTATCTAAAATCTAAATCAGCAGCAAATTCGTGGTATTGAAAAATTTAATAGGTTGTTTGTGCACGATGCAATGTTTGCTTAAATGTTAAAGATGTTGATTCAACAATTTTTGAAATAAATTAAACTGGCTCTAAAAATATTAATAAAACTTACTTAAAAGTTAAAAATTAATAATTAAAAAAAACCTATATAAAAAAATGAAATCGGGTAATAGCCTGTGGTATATTAAAATAAAAATAGCTTTTGCTTATTTGGTTATAAACGTTTGGTAGTTTAGCGCTTATGTTATTATCCGACTTCTTTTTTTATTTTTAATATTCTTAACTTTTTAGTGAGTTTTATTTATTTTTTAAAGTAAATTAAATTTGTTTTGAAATTGTTTATTTTTTCGCTTTTAAGTTTATTTTTTGCTTTTTAATTAATTATTTTTACTTTTTAATCGGTAAACATATACTAAAAACACTTCCTTCAATACCTCTTTCAAAGACCTACAATAATATGGCACAATGACGTGTAATTTAATTGGTTGGAATCATTACAGTTATGCAAAACATTCATAGTGGGGGGAGTCATGGTTAGTTCTATTTTTTTATTTCTTTATAAAACAAATCAAAAAAAAGTTAAGCTAACCAGAACTAAACATGACAGGCCCAATATCAATTAATCAAAATACAGGTCCTCGTGCTTTTTACCGTAGTCTCTCTTTCTGTTGGGTGAAAAGAGTAAATTTTGTTAAAGGATGTTATGGCAATTTGTTAACTACCCTTGTATTATTGTAATATTTGTTTAACGTTACACCAATAAGTGACGCTAGTACAGCTTTGTCGCACGAACAACGTACGGCAGAGCGAAATAAATAGGTCTAGTACCTAGAATTTATGTAGTTACTAAATTATTTCTGTAAATTTGTGAAAGATTAGTCAAAATCTAAAATTCCGAGGTAAAATACTGCTTTTACATGAACCTAAAATAATATAAAACTTACATTATCTGGAATTACATTCTTTACTATTTAAAAGTAAAACAAATGTCTCTTCTTAATCTTTGAATTGAAATGTTCGGGTTTATCATATCGGTATTATTTGAAAAAAAAATGTATTAACAAAATGCAGTTTTCACCGTCTTATAGGTATCTTCTTTCTTGTTTTTATCCCACAGGGTAGAAGTTATAAAAATAATGTGTGTTTCAAAAAAGCAGTGAAGCACTATAATTTCCTTTAAACATTTTTAATTTGATTCCCGCACGAATGCCCTTAAAAGAAATAAGGAAAAATATTTTACTTGAAAAAATGCCTCCTAATATGTAGTGGCTGTTTACCAAATTTGTAATAAAATTACACAGCCAAACAAAAAATAAAAGTTGGTAGTCCAAAAAACTAGACCGTGATATGTTCGTGTTCTTTGGGTCGCTGAATCCGAATCTGGGGTCGGTTTAACCATATCAAGTCAGGGTCAAGGTCTTTTCAAGATCAGATCATCAAAATTTATAGGGACCCCAATCGTATTTTTTTATGTTTTTAAAATCGACTGAATCCGGTTTGATCCCATCGGGTCATGATGAGGTTAATTTTAAGGTCAAATCATTAAATCTTATTGAAAATAGTCAAAATCATGATATATTACGTTTTTGGAGCCGCTGAATCCGAATCCGTGGTCAAATTAATCCCATGAGGTTAGGATCAAGGTCAAATCTTAAGAAGTTATCGTAAATGCACAAAAATAATGATATTTTGGGGGTTTTAGGATCGCTAAATCCGAATCCGTAGTCAAATTGACTCTCCCGGATAAGGATTAAGCGACCCCAAAAACATAAAGGTACTACGTTTGTGGTCTATTTTTAATAAATTTCGATGATTTGACCTTGAAATGACCTTGACTATGACCTGATGGGGACAAACTCGACACTAGATTCGAACTCAGCGACTTCAAAATATAAAGATACCATGGTCTAGTCTTTCGGATCATCAACTTTTATTTTTTTTTGGGGCTGTGTTATTAAATTAATATGACCAGATATTATAAAAAAGATAAAAGTTTAATACCCTGTGTCTCAAAAGTTAAGAAGGCTTAAACATAAGTAAATTTGTTTTAAAATAAATAAATTTAAAAAAATTAAAAAATCGTGTGTTTTAAACTAATGGCATAAAATAACCAGAATTATTCAAGTTGGAATAGCCATCTTTTTCCAAAAAGTTACCTACGTAAGATTAGAAACCGCATTTTATTAACGCACTAACGCAATAACGAATTAAAATTTACGAAGAAAAAGCAACTTGCAGTTAAATTAAACAGCAGTTTATTAGAAAAATAAAACTTAATCCATTTAAAGATTACTTTATAAATTACAATGTAATAATTTAAAAATTAGGTAAAAATTGGACGGCATTTCTAATATTTATTTTAACAATTTGCATTTTTCAACCTATACGGTTTCAAATAATGTGTGTTTCTCATAATTTGCATATTTACCATGCAAGGCTGGTCTAGTTGTGACTTGTATTGCAATAAACTCAACACAAAACTGATAAGGTAAGCTAGACATATTCATATGTAGTTGTGGTGTAAGTTAAACAAATTGTTTAGAAACATTAATAAGTTGAAAATTTACATTTCCGTAAGCATTTTGTTATACGTTTGTATAATTAATAAATAAATATTTGTAATAAAAATTTACAAACACATTTAAAGTCATTTTTTCGTGTTAACCGTATTCACTGGAGTGGTTCAGTACCCCAATTAACTTAGACTTTCACCTCGGAATCTCACAGGATAGGCAAAATATCTGTACATACCATTATTTTGGTACAAAAATACTCTTCTCAAAATCCCCTATGATATCGTCTAAGGGACTCGAAAGATGACAGGTCAAATTACTAACTTACTAACATTTTACTCAAAATCAAATCATTCACGCTTAACTTAGGCCTCCTGGTAGTGTTCAAAAGGTCTGTACAAAATGCAACCGCAAATTATTTGGGCCAAAATAAAACATTTAATGCACTTTACCTTAGTGAAAAGAATGCTGATTTGCAATATGCAGAGTGTTAATTTTTCCATTATTTTTTTACTTAGACACCCTGAATCTCGCAAATAATCAATTTTTCAATTAAGCCAAATTTGGGTAAATCGTTGTATTCTGGCAAATGGAAATTGTAACAACTATTTGTACATACTTTTAGAGAAACCCAGGTGACGTTAATACAGCGTAAAAAAATGCAAAGGGATTTTTTATGTTAAATAAAACTTTTAACCTAAAATATCCCGGAATCTGTTGCTTGTAGCGATATTTATTAGGTGAACTTTTTTGTGCAAAAAATATGGGAAAATAGAAATTGTCTACTAGAATCATAATATACCGAAGTCAAAAAAGTAGTGACACATTGAACAAAAGTAAAGTACTGCAGGTGGCTCTACATGTAATAGCAAAAATTTGAGTAGCTCTTGATACCATCATAAAAACTCCCTGTACCAAATTTTGCAAAACATTGTTTAATAATAAATAAAATATTTATAAATTACTAATATAAAATAAAAACTTTGACACCCTGTATCTCGCAAACGATCAACATTTGACAAAGGTAAATTACCTTAAATCATTGTACATACTTTAATCCAAGAAGTCTATGATGGCATTGTATATAGACCTTTTAGAGACACCCTGTACACAAAATAACAGAAAATTTTGGATATTGTTGTCATACCTATTTATTAAAATAAAATAAATATTACTTTTTAACGTATTTAATGGAGTTTTTAAGGTATAACATTTTATATCTCTTTTAAATAATTTCTATTAAAAACATAATTTTGTCTTTAAAGGTATAGTATTTTATTTCTTTTTTAAAAATTTTGAATGAAAACATGTTTTTTTATATAATTTAATACTTTTTCGTATTGCTTTAAATGCATTTCAAAAGGATTTAAAAATTGTTTTTAAATTTGGTATCATTTTTATTAAAAAACAAACACAAAAAAACAAAACACGAGTAAGTAAGCAAAGCCAACCGAAATGTGGGTTTTTTCCATTTGTGATTGATTGGTGTCCACATTGGCAAACAAATATTCAAAAAGGCTTTATCTAGTTGATGGATAAATCGGTCTGCCGGTGACAGGGCAAATGTAATCTGCGATTAAACTCAATGTCCTTTGAATTAAAAAAACACTTTACTGTTTAAGTCCATGTAACTATTTTTAAGATAAATGATAAAATACTTATACGGTAAGTGCCAAAAATGTTTAACCACTTTTTAGCTGACTTTAAAAACTACGAGGTTTTTAATTCGCCTGTTTTTTTGGAACATACACTTGCGATTACTCCGGCCTTTTGGACCGACTTTTAAAAAATCTTTTTTATTTAAAAGAGTGTACTTCAGCGCGGCGGTGGTCCCATAAAAACCAAGTCAGGATCACGAGAGAGAAAGGTAATAGACCTATTTTATCTCTCTGCCGTACGTTGTTCGTGCGGCGAAGCTGCCTCTAGGTAGGGAATATGCTCCCATTTGTGATTGATTGCTGTCCATATTGGCAAACAAATATTTAAAAAGGCTTTATCTAGTTGATGGATAAATCGGTCTGGTGGTGATAGGGCAAATGTAATCTGCGACTAAACCTAATTTCCTTTAAATTTTTAAAAATACATTAGTGTTGAAGTCTATGTAACAATTTTAAAATAAATAATAAACTACATATAGAGTGAACACCATAAATGTTGAGTCATATGAAACACTTTTTACCTGACTTTGAAAACTGAAGAGGTTTTTAATTGGCCTGTTTTTTTCTATTTAACATATACACGCGATTACTCTGACCTATGTGGACCGATTATAGGAAATCTTTTTTAAATGAAAGAGTCTACTTTAAAGGTGGTTCCATAAAAACAACAAGTCAAAATCGCACTAGAGTGATAGGTTTTCCTCTCTGCCGTACGTTGTTCCTGCGGCAAAGCTGCCTCTAGGTAGGGAATGTGCTGATAATATAAATGCTTATTCAGAATCGACAACCCTGGGGCAAAAACAACCCTTTTACCAAACTTAAAGAAGTACTAGTAGTGTTTTTAAACTGCAGTAAAAATCACTTTTTAATTTATTTCAAACCAATCAAATTACACTTGCTTGTGCTTTTACTGTAGTCTGTGCTTCTTATTGTATGTTTACCGATTTAATAGTAATAAAAATAAATAAAAAACCCAAAAATAAACAGTTTTTAACAATAATGAAGACAACTTTAACCCAATAAAATAAACTAACCAAGAAATAAAAAATAATAATAAAAGAAGTCGGGTAATAAGCATATAATCTAAACTACTTAGGGTTAATAACTAAATAAACAAAAACCTTTTATACTTTAACACCATAATATGGTATTACCCCACTTTTTGACGTGACAACGTCTTATAATTCGATAGACCGGGTGCACGCACCAAAAAACATGACTCATGCGACGTTACCTTATTCTAAGGCCTTTCATTTAAGGCTTTAAGTGCGAACAGAACGCGGAACGACAAAGAGGCACAATCGGTCTCCGCGTTCGGCAGAGTTCGACATCTGTTTGTCTCCTACGTAAGTGAGTTTTTAGGTCACTGTCAAATTGTTAGATTAGTTAAATATACACTGTTTAGCATGTAATTAACTCACCCCATCCAAATCTGACGCGCTCGAAAATGTTTAAATGAAATATTTTTGTTCTTTATGATCGGCCCTGTATACGGGGCTCATATTTGGTGGAGATATTTAACCAAGTACAACGTATCTTCCGGTATATTAATGTACCGCACTGTAGTAAGTCGAAATTCCCCTCTTGAGCTATCCTACCAAAATGACAAATTAATAAAAATTGAAACTGTCAGAAACATTTCCGATTCTGACAGCCTAGCGTATAATTGCTCCACAGTCGGCAATCAGCCGCATCATACATCGTATTGTTTTCACGGACAATGAGTAATAAATCCATAGCTTAACGATCTGATGTAAATTTATATCTGTCGTTTCCTTAATATTTAATTTTTTACTAAGTTTAGCGGAATTAATGCAATAATATTTAAAGAAAAGAGCCAAGCGCTGCTGCTGAGCTAATAATAAAAGAAAATAAAACTTGCTAAAAATTTAAAAATAATGAATAAACAAAAATAGAAAAATAAAGTCGGGTAATAATATTCAGCTAAACTAATAAATGGTTATAAAGCCACGTACAGACTTGGATACAATCGGCGAAAACATTTGTTGGTCGACTGTATCTTGAATGTTGCACATCGGTCGGCCGACTTGTTGCAAACGCCATGGCAACATCCGTGGGCGTTTTCATCCAAGGAATCGGCAAGACGCCTGTTTTCCATTTAATATGGAAAACATCGGCAGGTTTGTACGAGCTTTAAAACTAGTGTGGACGCGAAACACTTGTATCTGCAAATGTTGGCCAACTTTGTTGCTGAAAATTTTTTTGAACAAGATACAGTCGGCAGTAAATACACAAGAAAAAATTATACTTTAATAAAATAATTAATAATGGTATTAGCCGAGTTCATTTTATTTTTTTTTTAATCTTTTATTTTTAAATTTTTAGTAAAATTACTTCCTTTTAAAGAAAGTTAAATTGTTTCTTTAAATATTTATTTAACTTTTTTAGTTTTTATTATTAATATTTAATCGAGTAAATATCCATTTAAAAACAGTACTAGTACCTTTTCTTCCGTAAACTCTTTTGCACAAAACGGCAATATTGCCCTAATAGGTATAAGTTGTACACAGTATTTATTTATAAAAATTAAATTAAAATATGAACCATGAGGTTAATGAAAACGACACGACAATAAAGTTGTTGAAATAACAACCTTGATTGTTTAAACATCCAGCTTAGACAGCATATATCTGAAGAGACAGCTTTGTCTGAAAAATAAGTCTAGTAACTTTGTCTTTTGAGAACCTGACTGGGTTCTCTTATGGGACCACCGCGGAACGGCAGTCTTTCAAGTAAAAAATATATTTTTTAAAATCAGACGGAGTACTCGGTGTATATACATAAAAATATATGGGTGTCGAACATATAGTGACTGTGGACACATATGGGGAAAAATTATTTTTTAAAATTATTAAAAAACTTTTTGGCAATCACCTCTGCTTATCGAGTGACCGAAAAATCAATAATGACATCCGGCTCATGGGCGTCCTTTAGGAGATAATTAATGAAAAAATAAAATTAAAATATTAAAAGTGAGGTTAGTTGGCTTGATATCTCAAAAATTTATTTAAAAAAGTGTTTTATAATTTAATTTTAGACCGATGTGCAAAATTTAAAATAATTATTTTAAAAAAATAGAAAAAACTTAAAAAAAAAAAAAAAAAAGAATTGGTCAATTTACGAATCTTAATATTGATCTTGGTTTTTCTTTTACCTTTAAAACGAGAAAATTTAAAAAATGATATTAGGCAAGTTCTCTCAGTGTGTCCGCCTGCTTTTTCTAAGAGCTATATTGTAATTTAAAAATCTAAATAAAATAGAATATTTTATTAGCATGTTTTATTTGTTTTAAAAGCCAACTTATGTTGCAAATAAATTTGGTATAAAATCTGCAATATTATTTGTGTATCAGTAAGAGTTTGAATTATTAGGTAGTGCCTCAACTTTAATTGAATTATAATGGGAGAACTGCTTTACAGAACTGTTTTATGTTTAATAATATTTCATTAAAATAGTCTTTTTGGTCATGGCTTACTACATTTTATTTATAATATAGTAATACAGCTTTTAGAAAAAATAGGTGTACACACTTAGACTACTTGCCAAATCTCATTTGTTTAATACTCCTGTGTTAAATGTGGAAAAAAGAAACAAAAATTGTAATAAATCAAATTAGTTTGCTACTTTATAGTTAGAAAACTTATTTTAAAGAATAAAAAATTAGTTTCGTAAACTGACCGAATTTTTTCGGGAAAAAGGATCTTTTTATAATTTTTTTTAAATAATTATGGTAAATTTTGCATGTCGGCCTAAAATTAAATTCAAAACACTTTTTCCAAATAACTTTTTAGATATCGGGACAACTAACCTCCACTTTTTGATATTTTAATTTAATTACAACGGACACCCATGAGCCGAATCTCACTATTAATTATTTGGTTAGAAACAAGCAGAATTTTTAAATAATTACAAATATATTTTTCCATATTTCAACTTTTCGCGGTTACTGCTAACCTCGTTCTTTTTTAGAAGTCGGTAAAAGAAATATTAAAATAAAAGAAATGCTAACCTGACTTTTAAATTAGTGTTTACTTTTATAGGCATTAAAGCAACACTTACGACTTATTTAATATTTTGTTTTGTTTTATGCCCTGCTTTAAAAACAAAGATAACTTTTAATTATGTCTTCCCATGTTGCTGACAAAGATTCAGCGCACATTGACTCTAATATAAAATGTCGGCGTCTTTACTTTTCACCCTCAATATTAGTCAAATCACATTTAACTTGGAAGATTCCCAAAGCTTCCGAAGGCAAAATAAAGCGTAATAAGTCTTTAAGTGCGGCTTCGGTCCTTTGTATGGGTCTTGTGAGGCGTGAAGTTGAAGTAAAGTGCTCTTTTAAGATGGAGACATACTATATTTGGCATTAAAAACGATACTTATATCCCCATTAACTGCAGGCGATAAAAATGACTATTTCTCTAGTTGGAGACACTATAAGCGCTTTTTCTCGGAAATTCTTTAGATAAAAGTCACTGACGTGTAAAATTGTAACAAATCCCCGAAAAGCAGGTTTCTTTGGCGACGCGACGGGGAAAAATAAAAAAATAAGTCAAGTGGTTTTATTTTTTGGTGCGGATATTTTTAAGAAAACTTAACGGGAAATTCTGCATTTTGGCAAAAGTCGTAAGTATTATATACAGTCACGAAACCCCGTCCAGTCGGCTACCCGAAACATGTCAATTTGTAACCCAGAGTGCTAATACTAAAAATCGGTATTCGAATACGAATACGAATACCGGAGAAAAAAGTATTCAAATACTTGGTATTCCCGAACACCTGGAATCGATATTCCAATACTGGAAAAAAAATCAAATAATAGGAAAAGCAAAAAACCAATGATTAAAATTTTAAAAGCAAAAAAAGGTCCTAACCTCTACCTTTTGTTTCCTTTTGGTATTCTACTCATGACAATTTTGGTACTCGAATACTGCTAACACATTCCGGTATTGGAATACTCGGAACGCCGGTATTCGAATACTCCAAAAAGTATTCATCGAATACTTCAAAAGTATTCGAATACGAGTCCCGAATACTAACCAAAAAGTATTTTGCCGAATACCGAATCACCAAACACACAATGTATGTATGTATTCGAATACTATTCGAGTACCGGCAAAATATATTATGAATACTATTCAGAATACTGAGTTCTGAATACGACCCAACTCTGCTGTATGCACAGTATTTAAAATTTCATGTTTAACATTGTGGCAAACTTGTCTGATAAAAAGTGACGCGTTCGCCCGGTCCGGTACCCAGAACATGTCAAAATTGACAGGCTGTATTAAAACACCACTTCTATATCGGGTGTTTACGAAATAACTAACTCCTATATTTTTAAAAGGTGTTACATGATTTTTAAATTTTCGTCGGATATATGGTTGGATACGATAAAGATTTTTAAAGTATTAAAATTTTATGTGCCTCATCCGGTCTAATCGAAAGTGCTTTCAACTTTGCTATTTTAGAAGTAACAACTTTATAAAAATATTTTTCTAAAAATCAATTCTACAGGTAATTTTAACAAAATACATGTATTACATTTTATACCTACCTTAATTAGTTTTTGAGATAGTGGCGTTTGTTAAAAAAGACAAATAGTGATAGAAAGGGGCTTATGCAATTTTTACAGATTTTTAATGAACCATAATCGTACCGTTAAAATACAATTTCTGGTAATAACGGAAGTGTTACAGAACTTGGCTTTCTGCAGAAAAGAACTTTTATATCTTAAAAACTATAAGATTTCGAGATAGGATCTAATTATCAAAAATAGATTGAGAGACAAGTATTAAGTTTAAATTAAAGGCTTCAGGTAGTAGTTTTAATTTGAATTATTGGAGTTCTTTACTGTTCAAAGTAAATTTCTGTAGCAATCCGGTAAAACCGGAAATTGTATTTTAATAGTTACAGAATATAAGGTTTATTAAATATGTGCAAATTTGCATTGGGACTTTTCAAACCAACATCATTTGTTTTTAAGAAATCGATTAAAATGGCGGTTAACATGACATGTTCCAACCTTATTTTCTCAAAAACTATTTAAGATAAGCACAACATGTGATACATTATTTTCTTGGAATTATCTGTAAAATTTATTTTTAGAAAAATATATAGGGTGTTCCATTTTAAAAAGCAAAGTGAAGAGCACTTTCGGTTTAACCTTATGTGTCATGTAAAATCTAAAACATTAAAAATCTGCATCCTGCATTCTGATTGTATCATGTGTTCGATAAAAATTTTATAATCGTGTAATATTTATGAAGGAAATGACAGGCTTACCAGTAATGTCGTGGGCACCTGGTAGCATATTCAGTAACAGCAGACGCGCTAGACTTCCAGCGGCTCTTTCGGCTCTTTCGGATTTCCTCCGCGGTGGTTTGAAACGCTATGAACGGTCATAAAAAACTGTCACATTTGGGAGTCATGGTTAGTTCTGGTTAGTTAACTTTTATTTTTTAATTTGCTTTATTAAGGAATTACTTTAAGATTTGACTAACCAGAACTAACCATGAACCAACAGCAAAAGTTCTAGCCCTAGACCGTCTGCTGCCATCGCGTCGCCGAGCGCAACTCGCTAGTCTAGCGCGTCTGCTGTTACTGAATATGCCACCCGGTATATAGCGATATAAATATTCGTGGTAGACTTGTCAAAAGAAACCCATAAGAAGATTTAAAAAGGGGTATTATCATGAAGAATGTCAACATATAGCAAATGCAGTGTAAGTTTTGAGATACTTTGTAACTAAAGGTGCAGGAAAGTAACATTTATGTTTTTGTTTGTACATGTCATGACATGTCGTAGTCCTACATAGTTATTAGTAAACTATCAGTTTTGCGTCAGTTCGTGTCCAGCGATTTTAGCGCAATGGCGGCGTGGACGACTATCGAGTGCCGTGCAATTTTTGAAATACAACTTTTCACGTGGGTTATCTCAAGAACAGTGTTTAGAAGAAATGAAGCCTATACTTGGTAATGACTGTCCATCTCATGCGATCATATATAGATGGTACAAAAAATTTCAGCAGGGCTCGCTTTCGCTTGAAGACGCCTCACGCTCAGGTCGACCGTGTGAAGTAGTTACCCCAGAAAACATATCTGCCGTCCAAAAAGTTATAGAAACAAACCGACGAATTACCTATCGACAGTTAGAAGAGACATTGAACATTAGTTTAGCAACATTACACACGATCATACATGAGCACTTGTGTTTTAGAAAATTTGTACTCTTTGGGTTCCACATAAGTTAACTCCCGAGCAGCAGACACAAAGAGTGAATTGGTGTAAAAAATGATGTCAAAATTCTAGGAGGGTAAATCTAAAGACATAGTGTCGATTGTCATGGGAGATGAAACTTATCTTTATTATTACGACGTCCCAACTAAACAACAGAGTAAGATATGGGTTCTCGAAGGTGAAGAAACTCCGACCGAAGTTCGCAAATCAAGATCTGTAAAAAAAAATAATGATAGTTGTTTTCTTTGGTTCAAGAAGAATAATTAAACGTGTTGTTCTCCGAGAACAGAAGACCGTAAATGCTCTCTGGTACACTACAGTATGCCTTTCAAAACTTATAGAAAAGTTAAAGAGTGATTCGCCCAAACTCGCAACTCGCTAGCTAGGTACCTTCATCATGACAAGTGCCCCACCTCATCGAGCTGAACTTACCAGTCAATTTTTGACAGATGCAGGCTTGAGACTTTTGAAACATCCGCCCTATAGCTCCGACTCTGGTGCCGTGTGACTTTGTTGTTTCCTTTTGTCAAGAGCCAACTGAAAGGACAAAAGTTTAAAACTACAAAAGACGCGCTGTATGCTGTATTTTTGCAATCAGGTATTGCGTCTGGGCTATAACTAATTTAATTTTTTTTTCAAACAAATCTGCCATACTTTAATTACGAAGTCATCATTGTAAATTATTTGAAAGTAAATATATAACCTCAAAACTTTAAAACAAACATATGTTCTCTACAATAGGAGGAGAAAATAAATTTATAACTAACTATTGAGGACTCTAGAGACTTTAACGGTCGCAGTACTCCTTGAAAACGTCTTTAAATAAACTGAGAAAAAAATAAACATGTTTTGCAAAGTTTTTGTTTGTTTCCCGATAATTTCGGAACAGCTGCATATTTTTAAACTATTAAAAATGGAATATTGTTAAGGATAAAAATACACAATGTCGCCCCAATTTACCCAACTCTGAATCTTTTACCGTTCCCGAGATCCTAATGGTGCCCTTCAAATTTGTAACACCCTGTATCGTTATGACACTGTTGTTATAACAGACAAATTTCAATAAGAAATAAATTTGCCTATCTGACAACCCTGTGGGCAATTGAATCATCAAACATTGCACCATTTTAACGTATAGCTTAAGCAATAAATCCATAACTGAAACGATCTGCTCCAAATTTATATATGCCGTTTCCTACATATTGAATTTTTCACTTAATCTGGCGGATTCACTGCGCTATTGCCACCATTTCAGTTTTCTGCTAAATTATTACTTAGATCATGTGCGAGATAGAAACGTTATTTAAAGTGATAAAACTGTCAAGGGTAATTAGTTGGCAAATTGATATTTGTCCCTAAGGGCGTATGGTTTGGTAGTCATCTCGGATTTTTTTTTAATGAGCTTTATTCTACGAATTAAGCCCTTTTATTTGATACCCATATTAAGGCAGTTCTGGAAAAACATGTAATCAGCCAATTTGTGGCGCGCGGCCATCTTAGATTTTATTTTTGGTTAATTGAGATCTATTTTACGAATCAAGCCCTTTTATTTGATACATGGATTGAGGTAGTTGTGGAAAAAATATGTGATTCGCCATTTTTGGTATGTACGTATTCTAACTTTTTCATATATCTTTATCATATATTCTACCAATTAAGCCTTTTATTTGATACCCATATTTTGGTTGTACTAACGTAATATGTAATCCGCCATTTTGTATCGGCGACCATCTTGGATTTAGGATCATTAAGAATGTATTATATTGTATTTTCATTAAGAATAATAGTAAGTATTAAATGTCAGATAGGTCGGTACTCAGAAAGGAGATGAAAGTTTAAATACTAGATTTAACCCAAATAAATAAATATCAAATAAATAATAAAAAACAAATAAACAGGCCAAGTTTAGTGAAACCGTTTAAAAATATGTAGTTTTTTTATTATATTAAATATTGATTTTAAAATATAAAATAACGTATGGTGGCATCTAGTAACTTGTGAATTAAGAAAATTTAAAATAACAAATTCATACGTACTTTTTTATTTCTTGAAATTGTGTTTTACGATAATAGAATACAAGATTCATTAAATATGTGTAAAAAAATGTATTATCCCTTTTCTACAATCAATGGCTTTTTAACAAATCTATAAAAATGGCGGTTAACATAACATTTTCAAGAGCCATTTTCTTTAAAACTAATTGGGATATGTATAACATGTGGTACATCTATTTTCTTAAAATTACCTTTTTAATAGATTTTGTGAAAAATATATAGGGTGTTTCTTTTAAAATAGTACAGTTAAGATCTGGTTATGTAGGATGAGCTACATAAAATCTGAAATATTAGAGTAATCCCGTCGGCACCCAGTATAATGGGTTTTAAGTTTTAAGAAATAAATAAATAATCGATTTCTAATCAAAGTATTTTACAATATTTTTATGAGGTAAGATGTTCTGATAAAGTACCTGACGCAATCCTTTAAACCTCTAATACTGAACCTATGTAATCCAATTTAAGCTATCATTTAGCTCACTTGAATTTATTTCCAAAATATGTTCTTAACTAGAAACAGTTTAGTTAAACTATGAGCGTTAGGGATAAGTTAAAGCCAAACCCTTTAGACAAATTGCACTTTCGATTAATTGTGCCTAAGTTTCTGATACATTTACTTAGTGGATCAAGTTAACTTGAGAGGCTTGCAATAATATTATGAGGTGATTTTAAAAAATGGAAGTAGTTATCCCTAAATATACAATATGTTCAATAATTTTATTAATTTATTCAATAATTATAAATAATAAATATACATTTTGTTTTCATATTTAATTTTTTTTTATCTTTGGACAATCCACGAAGGCTGAAAGCCTAAATACTAACGTAACGTGGGTGTCTTAAGCAGTAGAGAAGTGTGCTAACACGGGACTTAAAAACCTGAAGATTTGGGGGCGGGGAAGGAAAGACCTTCTGCTGGCAGTAGGATCCACAGTCTAGAACCTTTAGGGATAAAAGAACGAACGAAATGGGAAGTTCAGGGCCTGTCCAATTGGACCGTATAGGGATGCATACGTGCGGCACCACGAGTTTCTCTGTTGGGAGCTGCAAAAGGAGGGACTATACTGGATAATTCGTCGGAGCAGAAGCCGTAAAAGTATCTATAGAAGAGCGATAGATCTCGCACAGCTCGACGATGGGCAAGAGAAGGAAGTCTTTGAGTAAGTAAAGGATCATTAATAAGACAAACAGCCCTTCTTTGAATGGCATCAAGAATGCTGAGGGTTGTAGGGGATTCCATTCCCCAGACATGAGAACAATACAGAGAGGGTCGAATTTGGGACACATACAAAAGTGTATAAATTGGAAGAGGAAAAATACTTTTTGGCTCGGAAAAAATCCAAGCTTTTTTGACGCCACAGTGGCTATTTAATTAATTATATTGTATTATAACTAATCAATTAATCATGAATGGTGTTTATAATATTAACCAAAATTCTTATTCCATAATTATAACAACAGGGATCTGAGAAACTGCTATTGCTACAAACATGGTCAAGTGGGAAAAGAACTGTAGGTATAAAGTTTTGTTTAATTTTAATTTTGTTTTTGTGTCAGAAAATCATTTTTTACTAGGTACTTAAAAAAATCCCTTTTCTTAACGATGACTGAGTAATTATTCAAAATAGAAAAGATCCAAATTAAAAAGTTTAACATATACAAGTTGACCCAGTTGTCTGAAAAAGTCCAATAGTTCCGTTGTTTAACAAGATAAGACAAAACGTTTTTTACAAAAGTTGTAGGGTTTTTAAACGTGCATGTCCAAAAAAAATTTTGATATATGGTATACTGAGTGTTCAAAAAAAAGCTATAGCTAAGAAGTTAGTTTTTTTTTTTAATTTTTACCCCTATTTTCGTTTACAGAATCGGATTCAGCATAAAAGTATTTACATAGTACGTTATTTTATTTTTGTGATATGCACGTTTAAAATCCCTACAACTTTTATATAAAACTTTTTGTCATATCTCGTTAAACAACAGAAATATTGGACTTTCCCAGATAATTGGGCCAACCCTGTACATATTCACAATAAAAAGTAATAATTCAATTTTTATTGTAGTAATTCGTTCTTTAGCTACTATAAAAGCATAATTATTTGCAATGGGCATAGTGTAAAAGTTACATTTTTCGCACCCTTCTACTTAGGTTAAGGTAAGCTTTCCCCTTACCCCCAAAATGTATGGTTAACAATGTCGTGAAAAATAACTACTTACCAGCTGTTTTTTCTGTTGAATAAATAATATTTATATAGTTTAACACTCACATCGTCTTTTGAATTGCGTGCTACGTCATCCGGGTTTTTTGATATTTATCAAATCCAAATATTTTATCTCTGCTACCCCTGTATAACCGGAAGGCAGTAAGAATAATAGTGGGTCAACTGACAGGTCATTGCAGACTGAATAAACACATGGAAACTATGGGCCTGGCAGAAGAAAACCTATGTAGGTTCTGCCAGGAGGAGGAAGAAACCGCAGAACACGTATGGTGCTACTGCGAAGCCCTTTGTCGTCTGCGGTTTGCATGGCTGGGTGAAGAAAAAACCTAAAGCGGCAAGATATACCAAGGGGCCAGTTTCAAGCTTGTGGAGTCTGATTAAACAGACCGGCTTGGATAGCGTGCTCTAACCTATGGACGGAGGACACACAATAAACCTGAGCAGGTTGCAGTGTTAGAGGATATGCAATCCACCTCCTAATTTATTCTAATCTCTAATCTACCCCTGTATGCTACAACCAACAAAAATTGTTTTAAGAAAAAAAAGTTGGTAGTTTCGTCAAAATAAAGCTACTAAAAAAAAATATCTTGTTAGTAGTTACTTGCAAAAACTATTAATTTTTTTTTAAATTTAAAAATTTAAAAATTACATTTTTTTATAATTACTTGTATACTAACTCAGATATTGAAAAAGCATAATGCCGCGTACAGATCTGCACACGCATACGCTGAGTAAGTACACACACGCATGTGTGCTTAAGCCGTGCGCGCTCAGTTCATTCGTCGAAAATTTTTATTGCTACGTATGCGTGCGTGCTCACGGCGTTCCGGCAAGAGCGCCGAATGGATGCACGGTGTCTTGTATCCCATAATATGGGATATTTTTCATACTGGTCAACAAGCGCCAGGCGATCTTCATTGGACCACTCCATTTTATTCAATACACAAAAACTTTCACCACAAAAATCCCGAGAATACAACAACAGACGATTGTTTCTGTCCAAACTGAGGCGCGAACGCATACGCATGTTTCTTTGAAGCGTTCGAAAAACCGACACCAGGCTGGCTCGCGACGTGCGCGCTCAAGTCATTCGCGAGAAGCAACGCATGCGGCGAGAAGCCACGAGAGCGACGTCAACATTTGCACACGCATGTGTATGTATCTTCGCTCAACGTATGCGTGTGCAGATCTGTACGCGGCTTTAGAGGACGCCTTATATGCACCAAAAGACAATATAAATACACAATAAAATATTTTTACCAGTGTCCTCTATAAGAGGTTTAAAGTAAATATTTTTAAAGAGAAGAATGATACGCCACTGCACTTTTTAAAAATAAAAACATTTTTCAAAATTCCTATTTAGTTTAAAACAAATTTTAATTTTTAAACATTTTTTATAATTGGTTTACGATTTTTGCATAAATAAAGAGAAACCATTTCTTGGCATGGTCAAATCTCTAATTTAAGAATAAATATCAAAAGCGACTTTTTATTTTAGAATTTGATAATTAACATTTATAATGACCATGCCAAAAATCCATTCAAAGTAATTGATAATTTATTATTTTTTTTTAACAATAATACAGTGCTATATTATTTTTTTTTACCTTAAACCGTTCATGAACAAAGCAGTTTTTTTTCTTGTATATGAAAAAATGTGCTTTGGTGCATGTCACCTATGCCCCGAATTGTTTTAAAATATTTAAAATGGTAAAAAATTATTTCAAAATTTTTTTTTATTTTATTACATCGTAGTTTTAAAACACACACATATGTTAATAAAAAGTTTTTTCTTATTTTTCATTGTGAAGTCAGCCCACAAGCTTGTTGCTGGAGTTACTGGACACCCTGTATGAGCTTGGGTCAATTAGGATTAATTCAAAATTATAACTTAGTAAATTTCTAATAAGATTAGTTTTAGGCAAATTATTCAGAACATGCTACTTAAATCTTCAAGGCAAGAAATATATAAGCAAAGTTTTCTCGGTCTGAGCAAATTATCTTGGATGTTTTTCTAAAGTTTTCGTTAAGTGTTGAACATAAAACTATTTTAAAGTAAATTAGAGTTTGTACCAGTTTTCAAAAGGAAGTTTCGTCTACATGCCGGAAATTTGAATATTGATAATGAAGCTTTCTATGAAAAGAAAAGAAAAGTACATAATATTTTTAAGTAAAACCTCTTTTTTTTTTTTGGTTAAAAGTTTAAGTTTAAATTTGCATCCCCATATACCCAAAATAATTTTCTCAATTGCAAGGGACTCTGCACAAAAGAAAGGGATGAAAAATCTCCTTGGCGAGTTTTTATAGAAAGATGGTTCAAAATTTTACTATATGCGGGTACTTAAGTTATTAAGTCTAAAAGTGGACATATTTTCTAATTTTAAGACCCATTTGCAGCCGATTTTGTAAATTCGCTTTCCGGTCCGCAAATTTACAAAACCTATACCAGTTCAGTCAGGACGGTGACTGAACTGAAGTAGTTTTTTTTGCACAAAGTCTACCCCATTTGGGTTTAAAAATTGACCATATTAAGCTAAATTTTTTAAACAAACATCTATACTGTTTCAGTCATTTAAATATAGTGTTTTAAAAAAGTAACCTAACGGTCAAACATCTCATGACCTTTTAGCTTAAAAAAATAATTTTAAATAAATAATATAAAACTTTCTTTTGTGGTGTAAGTTTTATTTAAATGTAATAATCTAAAAATTTTTTAAAACTTGAATATTTTTTAAAAAGCATAATCCTCCTACTTTTGTTGCTGCAAAAATAAAAGTGATGTGGTGTTGCTTGAGACAAAAATCACTGGTGTCAATATAAATTACTTTATCCGCATGACCTGAAAAGCTATTTTTATATTAGGTGTAATCACAATAAAAAAACACATGGAGTTTCATTTGGACATAGCAGAATTTCTTTTTTTTATTATTCAGTCTTTATCTTAATTCTTTCAATATCACGTTTTTTATCTCTTCCTCCATATTTATCAGATCTCCATGGTTGATAAAACTAAGTTATCAGTCTTTCAGTTCGATTAATTTACACATTTTCTAGGTGCACAATAATGTCACTATTACAATTATTAGATACAAAAACTCGTGATAGATTTTGGCTAAAGAAGCTGTTACTCCAGACTCAAAATAAGGGAAAAAAGTTTTTGTCATATCTTTATGGCATCTTATTAAACTAAATACCAAGGCCACCTGAATTCAATAAAAATGTTTATAATTTATATTAATTACTTTATTTAAACCTTATTTTATTAGGTTGGATCGTCTTAAAATATCATTAGAAATTTTAACGAATTTAATATCTATACTGGCTAAAAACTTACAGTTTCAAGTAAATAATTGTTTTTTAAGTGGACATTTATTCATTTTACCTATTTAACACACAAGTAGTTTGCGAAATTTATAACAAACACATTTAATAAATAATTTTCTTAAACTGCTATCCAATTAGTGTCAGTATTGCGAAAAAGTCTTTTATAAAATTTTGACATTTTTCCTGTTTAGTTTTTCTAGTAATTTGCACTAAAATTTTGTTGTAAATATCTCTTGATTTTTATCCTCTTAATTAAAGATATTGAAAGTCAGTTTCCATAATATTACTTATTTCTGGAAACATTCTTGGAAAACAAATACATTAAAACAATACGTAATAAAGTAACCCTAAAACTCGAGGCGCAGGCGTAAAGCAATAAAAAACTGTAAAATACATTACTTGCCGATTTTCTTTGAAAACTGTCACGACGTGAAGACTGAAACAGGATAGCCTTTGTAAAGGAATTTGAAGCAAAAATATAGCTACAAATGCTATACCTATATGGTAAATTTTTAAAACCAAATGGGGTAGACCATGTAATTGTTTTTTGCAAAAAAGACAACTCGAGTTCAGTCACGGTCCTTTGTAAATTCGCTTTCCGGTTCTCCCCCACAAAATTATAAAAGTTCTGTAACAATTTGTATTAAAAAATTATTGTACTGAAATACCATTTGTGTCCAGCGTAACAATATTTACTTTTAGTATTGCAAATCATGTATCCATATCACAAGCTATAGTAAAGGTTAATATTTTAAAAGATACAGTTAATTGAAATTAAGATGAGTAACACCCACGTAAATTATTAATATTATTTTCTCAATAAACATTTTTTATTATTAAATAAACCAATATTTTTACATACTCAGCATCAACATTGCATTTTAAAATTGAATTGCTAACTCAATTGAAAGCAGCCATTCAAATTTCGGGTGAGAGTTTTGCAGTATTGTCAATAGAATATTTGGTGAGAATTTAGTACACGAGACACGTATCAGCTGTTTGTAACGTCAAATAATGATGGCGGCTTCGGTTTGATGTGAAATCGGAATGAAAAGTACTTTAAACGAGATACTTCGCAGAATAAAGCAACTTACTTTTATTCCGGAAAAGGATGTATATTCATCGTTTAACCAAGATAAAATGCAAAGCCAGCTCTAACTCAAATAATTAGAAAATTTAGGTTTTAGAGTTTAAACGTGTAGTTTGAAGATTAAACTTATTATACAGGGTGCTTATGAACAGTGGTGCTAACCGACAAGAATAAAATCCTCTCATTAAAATAAGAAAAACCTTTTTTATTACTGCTAACCTAATAAAAATATCATTTCCCACCCTAGGTTAATAATGCTTATAAAAAAATCCTGGGTTAATAGTGAGAACTGTTCTCATATTAAAATTTGACACATGCCAAATTTTTACATAAATAAAGCCAATCTGATTAGAAACACGCTTCAGTCCACTTGATATCCTGATACATTGAATAAATCGTTAGAAAATTATAAATGCCAAAATTTATATTTTAAATATATTAATGTTAGCAGCGAAAAAATTCTATATATACCTCGTGTAAAAAGCTTTTATTTATCTCGCAAATTATATCCGTCGGTAAATAATAGCGTACTCTCGCCCTAGGTTTACAGGGTATTTCACAACTTAACCGACAAACTTTAGGGGCCAATTCTACACTAAAAATTAAAAAAACGCTTTATATAAGAATTTGTCTTAAACGTCTTGGTTTTTAAACTTTTTTTTCAATTTTTAACAACTTGTAGTTCAAAGACTAAGACGTTTAGGATATATGTTTATATGAAGTTTCTTTCCTTTTTTCCATTGTAGAATATCCCCGTGAAGTTTGTCGGTTGAGTTACTGCACACCCTGTATGTATGTAGGTAATCTGATTGAAATTGGTAAAAAATGTAATGTCGATTGGTAATTAAACGGTTGGGTTTATCGACTTTATAAAAGAGTACCTTATTTTTTAGGTTTGTGATTGTCTATAAAATGGCGCTATTAGCTTTGCAATATCTGTCAAAATAAAAAAGTTATGATGTAAATAAATTTTAGGTTTCAGGTAAAGTGCCCTCTGGCGGTATTAAAAAAGTACTTTATTCAAATGTCAACTAGATTGGTTAAAAAATAAATGCAGTATGGCGAAAAAACAAAAATAAAAATTGAGCTTTTACCCGCTGTAACTTGGTAATCAAGGAGATTTCTACATTTTGTCAAAGGACTTACTAACATTATTTTTCATTGCAGAATGACCCCTTAAAATTTCGTAACGCATTTTCCGAACACCCTGTATAACTTGCCCTGTATACTTAATACCAATCGAAGTAAAAAAATTAAGTTGACACGACCACTTTATTGGAAATAAATAAATAGAGTATTTTATTTAAAACAACCAAAATATAATCCAGCCGAAAAAAATATTATTATATAAATGTTAAATTCTATATGCCACCTTTCAGATACCGAAATTTGCGAATACAGCTCTAAAGGTTTTATTAACATATTTCAAAAGGAGTAGTACTTTCTAATATCTAATTGTGCTTATTAAAAAGAAGTTTTAATTTGACCCTAAAAATACGTCTTTAATTATTTGCTCTGTTTTTAAAAACCCCATTCAAATTTTAATTAGCAAACTTCAAAATATTTATAGCTACAAAACCTTATTTCAGTCCACTCTATTTGGTAATCATGCCAAACCAGAACTTACTTGAAGGAAGCCATTCATATTCTAGAGAGATATTTTGTAATATTGTCAATAGAATATTGGGTGCAAATTTCAAACACAAAACACGTAGCAGCTGTTTGTAACGTCAAAAATTGACGAAGGCTTCGATTTGATCTAAAATCTGAATGAAAAGTGGTCTAAACGAGATACTTTTCGGCATAAAGCGACTGACTTTTATATGAAAAGTGGGTATATTTTTGCTTTAACCTTTTTAAAACAAAAAAAATACCCTTAAAATGCGTTATGGTAATTTAGATTTACAGTGTGGTTTATGAAGGGTGCAAGAGATAGAAATATTTTTTAGTTGTTATTTGTGAGAAATTATCTAATATAAATTTGCTGCATGGTTCTAAAGATAATTAGCAGTAGTTTTTATTAAAATTTAAAAATTAACAAAATAGGAAAAAAAAGTAACTAAAAAATGTTAAATTAATTTTATAAACTATTTTATTCGTACATACTGGGTAAAGTCCGCGCGTTTAGTAAAGAGGCCACCGACATCATCATTATTTACGCGAAATCTTCTGTAACTCTTTTCAATCGCGGTTTCAAGGGGTTTGTATCGTTACCTAGAAAGTAGGCATTTTAAAGATTTGATTTAAAAAATAAATAACATTTTAAATACGGGATGAGGGAATAAGAGGAGATTTTGCGCAGAAAATGATGACGTTGGTGGCCTCTTTACTAAACGCGCGGACCCTAACACAAA
>JACEGR010007920.1:0-42994 GCA_014170235.1 Listronotus bonariensis
AGCACCAAGTGAATGACTTTTCAAACACTTTCAATAAGGAGTATACCTGTTCAAATCATTCAGTCAGGTCCATCCGCATGACCTACAGCCTTGATCTCGTTGAAGCGGGATAATGATTCTGCTACAATCTCAGCCAAGCCGATTTCCAAATATTTTTATGAGGCTACTATGCATAAAAGTATGAATAGACAACCTAGTTTTATTAATCATCTCGTTAGAAGATTGTTCAGTGCCAAACAGACTTTAATTAATATGCGCAAGATAAGTGCACTTGATATGTCTTGAATAGGTAGTGTTAACTTCTAAAGCTTTTCCAGTAGCTAAAAATCCTGACGTCAATGCGAGTCGTATTTTTCCTGGGGGGCTTTATTTGAAATGTGTGCTTCCAGGAACACGCGTGATCTTTTGGTCGCTCAGGGAACGTCAATGCTCGTAAAGATCACGAATCGGTTTATTTGAAAACAAGTGAACACGGATCTGTGTGTGATTTAAAAAATCACATATTAACTGGCAACTCTGCCTGCATCTAATTCTGACCAATGAGAATCGTTTGATTTTTTGCATGTCATCTTGCTAAGCATTTAAGTAATTAATATTTAATGTCAGTGTTTGTTAGTGGTTTGTAATTATTTCTAGTTTGGTCTGTGTTTATTTAAGTTTTTTATTATATGGAAAATCCAAAAATGCTAACGCCCGAACATGAGAATATTAAAACACCGACCTACGAGCATTTACAAATCACTAAGGTTAGAAAATAAAAGCATGCAAGCAACGTCAAATAAACAGAACCAATAAAATAGCCCAAAATGAAAAGAAAATATAGGAAAATTTACTAGAAAGTGGTTCTGCAGGCAAGAAGAAAACTCTGTTCTCCTTGGTAAACCCGTTAAATATGCCAAACAAAAATAAAATAAAGGAGATATAGTCAGGTACGCAATGTAAATAATACCTATAATATAAGCAAATGTTCAATTCAATCACAGCATAACAAAATGCTACAGAGATTTAATTTTAGATAACTATGTCAGCTACTAAAAGCCTAACACAAAAGAGAACCCACTGCTATAACCACAATCTTAGTTTGATATCAGGAGCAATAAAGGATTGATCACAATAAAAAGTATAGAATTTAGTCTAACCTAAATGTAGCAAATTAATAATAAATCACCTAAATATAGATAAACTGTAGTTTTTACTATAAACTAGCTTTCCATATTTTGCATGGTAACTGACGTTTGGTAGTCGTTTTTTTCTTACTTTCAGGACTTTAGGTTATGCATTTACAATTTTCATATTTTTTATATTTTTCTTAAAAATATGAGGAAAAACTATAATTTTACTTAATTTTACATGTGATGTTCAGTTTTATTAACTCGTTTTACCAATTTTACCCCACCCAGCACCCCTTTTCACTCCCCGGTCCCGTAAGTTTTGTTTACTGATATTTTTTTAAAAAACGGAATATTTTGGATATCACCACTTACATTTTATTTAGAAGAGTGTCTACAATATGTAAGTATCGATAATTTTAAAAACCCTTATAATAGCAGAAAACCGTATTAAACAATTACCGTTATTACCTAACAAAACCATACAATTTTTATTAAGTGAGGGCCTTTTTAAATTCCAAAATGAGAAAAGTTATATAATGCTTCTAGGTAGGTGATTTTCGATGTAAAAATATTGTCAAAACAGTATAATAGAGCAGTGAGGAAAAGTACATATCACACTAGTGTTGCAAAGTAAATATCACCCTAGTGTTGCAAAGTTCTCAATTGTTTTTATTTTTCTGAACAGTACAAACTTTAATTTATTTTTTTTTGGTGAATAATTTGTGGTCGTAGGAAAAATAGTGTACAGTACTCGTGTGAAAATGACTTTCTTACACTCGTGGGTTTGTCGCACTCGGCTAACGCCTCGTGCTACAATATTCCACTCGTGTGAAATTAGTCATTTTCCACACTTGTAATGTAATATACTATTTTATATACTCATGGAGACATGGAAAGATAATATATTGTTTATTAATTAATTATAAACTTACAATGTTTACAAAAGTGGTAACATATTTTTTAAAATTACCAAAAAATATTTTTTAATTTTAATTATGACACGTACACACATAAGCATGTTCAGGGTAATTTGGATCATTTGTGCGAGGTGACCAATCCAGACAGCCAACAACACCAAAGATGTCACAATCTGTATAAAAAGAAAAAATATATATTAGTAAGATTAAAATGAGTAATATGTTCATGGGAAAAAAAAGTTTCTTGTGCAATAATATAGGTAATACATATTACAACAAAACATATTTTTATTTGTATGTTAATTCTCTACTATTTTCTAAAGTAAAAGCTGGGTGAAAAACACTAATTGTTGTATTTAAAGAGATTAAGAAATACTTTTGCATTTAAAGTTTTCTTGTGCTTTAAACATTTTGCTAAACAAAACAATAATCTTGCAAATGCAAAAATTTTGTGCAATATTTAATGTATGTTTTAATAAGTTCACATATTTTTTACATACTTAGTACAAACATGTATTTTTAAATAATTTAAGAAATAGAGAAACCCTGTTTTCAAGCTTGTTTTATTAACCGCACAGCTTGGCTTATATTAAAACTGACCATTGTTTTCACCTTTCTAAAATGCTTATGAGAAATATTTTTAAATAATGTATTTTAAAATATGGTTACAAACAGATAAAGGGTTCTCTAAGAAAAATAGAAAATGTATATTTTTCACGATCGAAAAATATGTAAAAAATGCAAGAATACAATATGCACAGTGGGTAAAATTAAATGTCCACCCTTTTTGTGTATCCATTACTTTTTTACCTATTTTTTAATTTAATATTAAATTTTATATTAATATTCATAAGAAATCCCTAAGCTCGAGAGGCTATCGCCTCCCTGCCCCCTGGCTACGCCCATGGTAGAAAAGAATTATACTATATCTAAAATAATACTTGTTTGCTTATTTATATTTAGTGTACTTCCTGTTTAAAAATGTAATTCATTGTATTTTGTTGGAAAAAAATAATAAATTAGATCTGAGAAAGGCAAAAACAATCAAACAAAGCCACATTTAACCGCACCAAGGCCGCACCGAGCTTGGATTCACAATGATAGAAGAAAGTGAAGCAGATTAATTCAAAAAGATTCAAAAGCACTTTGACCTCAAAAATATAAAAAGCATGATGTAATGATGACAAGATGAGTCTGTTGTTTTGTATATATATCCCTTTGTTTTTATACAAACTTTGAGTGTGGTATAGGTAAAACTGTGTTACCTTATTATTTGTAAAGATTAATTTTACGACTAGGTTTCATTTAAAAAGTAGTATTACAGACTCATATAACTGCAATTTTATTAAATATAAAACTTTTTGCACCGCATTCCCCTACATTTAACCAGCGAGACGCACGGTTGCGGGCTCGTTGCGCTCATCTGTGGCCAGACCTTTATTCGTACTAACATTATAGTACTTACCCTGTTCTTTATTATTTTGACAAATACCGCAAAGCTGGGGGCGCCATTTTATAGACAATCAAAAACTTAAAAAATAAGGTACTCTTTATTAAATTCGTTAGACCTTACCGTTTAGGCACCAATAGACCTTAAAGTTTTTATCAATTTTAATCAAATAACCTACATATATACAGGGTGTTCAGTAACTTAACACCGATTTTAGTGAAGTTTGGTATACGAAGGTTTTTGGGGCGCTGATTACGAACCTGAAATTTATAGTCGAACTCGTATGGTTCTCGAGATATCCATTATCAGACTTGATAACTAAAACTAACCTGAATGTACTATTTTTCCCTTCTTTTGCATTCAGTTCTTGAGTTTTCTGCTAAATTGGTACTTAATATTTGATTTCCACCTCTACAAACCCCATTTTTCTATTTTTACCCATTTTACCCATTTTTTCCTCAAAATTGTAAAATTTCACTGCCAATGTTCACTGAAATGGTTGAAAGTGAAGCTTTGCAATTTTATTTAAAAAAAACGGGTAAAATAAATAGAAAAATGGGATTTTCAGAGGTGGAAATCAAATATTGAGTACCAATTTAACTTGCAATCAAGAATTAAGTGCAAAAGAAGGGGGAAATAGTGAATTCAGGTTAGTTTTGGTTATCAAGTCTGATTATGAATATTTTGAGAACAAAACGAGTCCGACAAAAAATTCTTTCAGATTCGTAATCAGCGCCCCAAAAACTCCCATATACTATATATTTCATTAAAATCGGTGATGCGTCCTGGAATTTTAAATAATTACCGTATTTTTTAGGGCGGACTTTTTTTTATTTCCTTTTGGAGATTTAAGCCTTTAAAGCCTATACCCATGGGCGAATTCTTCTTTAGTGCTCTAATAATTTCGCTTGCTCTCTTGCAGCCATTACATTTAAATTAACAACATTATTAAATTCCATTTCGAATATACAAAAAAAATCTTCGATTTAATTCACAAAAGCGTTGGAAATGACGTCTGAAATCCGTGCTTCCAGCTTGAACGTCAACTAAAGAGGTGTCGCACAAAACAAATGAAAAAAGCCTACGTGATCTTCTGGGAACGTCGACGAATTTTTCAAATAAGGCATATGTGCTCATTTTTGGGCAAGCGTCGATGCTTAACGAAAATGAACGTCGACAAACATTTCAAATATACCCCTGGTATAGCTTCACTCCAGTCAGTGTTTTATATTGCAACTATTAAAGAAATTTGTTGTAGAAGATCGTCTAAATCGGCGTATGACATCCGAATGATGTTATCGAACTAACCAGATGGTTCTGCAAGCAGCTTAGCAAGTTGATTACCAGTATCCCTTAAAAAATATTTAAAAAATACTTTAAATTTATTTACATGCTATTATCCGGACACCTCTCTTTCCCTTCGTTTACTCTTATATTTAAGTTCATATTATAAAAGCCAACATAATACATGCAAAACTGAATATATTTTTACATTGTCCTGCTTCGATGAAAACTCAGCATCCAGCACCTTCTTTTAAGCCATTTTTTTAAATCACTTTCGTTTGGTGCACCTTTCCATAAGAATGAAAAGCTATGTACAGGGTTATCATTTTTTTGTCTTACTTTTAGGAGCCTGTAACTTTTAGTTTTTGAGTTAGCACATTTATTTAAAAAACAGTATGTAGAATTTTTCCAAGTTTTTATGGGCTCTGTCAAAAACGACAGTAGGTATCACATGTCACATTTAAAAGCAAAATTTCATTTTTGAAATGGAACACTCTCTATATTAAAAGCGTATTAGATAGTCCCTTACCTTCTCATTTCAAGTAAAAAATAATATTTTTTAAATTTATCAAAATAGCTATGAGTGTTTTGTTTAGTCGCTTTTTGTCGCTATGGATTTTGTCCTCATTTCATAACTGTCCGTCATTCTCATTTTTATTACTCGTTTTGAATTTTGTAGCAAAGTTATTTTGTAAATAAAACCAGCTAACATAAGATATTATTATTCATTGGAGAAAAAGTGTTTTATATTTGATATTTTTCGTCAAACGGGCAGTGCAACCCAAGCACTTAGGAGGTTTAGGCTCCAGATTCCCAATAGACGGTTTCCTTCCAAAAAGTATTTTATCGGCTAAAGAATACATTTTTCGATACTGGAAGTGTAAAGGAAAAACCAGTAGTTGGGCAAATAACAAAAATTACGGAAGAAATGGATTTTTTTTCGGGCATTTCCATACAAATACCCGATATACTACGAGAGCAGCCTATTTCATATGGTTCAGTAGAAACGATTAAAAAAACATAAGTTTTCTCCTTACAAGCCTACAAGAGTGCAAAAATTAACGCCTGCGCAAAAGGAAACAAGGTTGCGTTTTTGTAGATATATTATGGAGGAAATAGGAAGAAACCCTAACTTTTTAATTCCATATTATGGACAGATAAGTAGTTTTTCTTCCAGTAGGGGCTGCAACTGACAAAATACGCATTATTGGTCAGATGAAAATCTATTTTATATTTAGAAAATCCAGTTTTAAGGGTGACAAAGTGTTAGTGTTTGGTGCGGATTATTTGGGGATCGGGTTTTGGACCCAATCATTTTCGAAGTTTCCTTTGACTGGCCCACGGTATTTAAATATGCTGCAGGAGGATATTGATGATCGCTTACATAATTTACCAATTCTAACGCTAGGAAATTTATTATGGCAACAAGATGGAGCGCCGCCACACAACACAGCTCCATTAAAAGCAAAATACGTCCAAGAATAAAAAGGTTGTAATATGTAATTGGTTGGTAATATATATAGTTGTAATATATATAATATGTAACCAAATAACCCCAATTTTTATCTTGTATCCAGTGATGTCACTTTAAGTAGCCCTAAATAGTAACTGTGTCTCCCCTATATATTAAATTAATGGAAATATTACCAGTAAAAATGGAACTGTAATATACAACAATCTTTAAGAATTTTACCAATGCCGGTTTTCAATGCAAATGGTGTGGAGTCATTTATCGAAGTGTCGAATAAATAAAGGATTGTAATATAGATTGCTTAATTTAGTTGTGCCATATAAATGGAATGGAATTTAACACAAAAAATGTAAATCTTCTCAGTTCTTTCGAAAAAACAATACTATTGAATTTCAATACAGTGCTTGCCTAAAGTCAGGACTCCCTCCTAACTTTTAAAATGATTCGTAAGTTTTCATAAAAATTTGAGGACTTTAGTAAGATAACATAAACCAAATTTAAGGCATAAAATGACAAATATAAATGTGTGTAAGTTTGGCGCCATTTTTAAAACAAAAATAAATTGAAAGGGAGTCGTATGGCACATCATCTTAAGTACTTTATAACCCCAGAATATAAAGTCAGTACCTTTACTCTCAGAAAATGGCGGTACTTTAAAAATTACCTAAATACTTGATTTAGATGACCACATTTTCGAAACTAATGAAGTTATTTTCTTAAAGACGTTTTTTTAATTACAGGGTGCACCATTAAAAAACAATCGTAATATTCAGTGTCCTACACTGTATATTACTATCCCTATCACTATTAAAAAGATCTTTAAATAAGCTTTAAGAACATACCACATTAAGTATATCTAACATTATTAGTTTCAGAAATATGGCCATCCCAATCAGGTATTTAGGTATTAAATTTATATATTATAAAGTTGTAAAATGATGTGTGACAAGACCCCTCTTTTATTTATTTTATTTTTCCAAATAGCGCCCAACTTTCAGATTGACATTTATATTAAAGTACCACCATTTTGTACCAGGTGAAGGTAAGTATTGACCTTATGTTTTAAGGTTGTAAAGTACTCGTTAGGAGCTTTAAAATAATGTGCCACAAGACCCCTCTTTCATTTAACTTTTGTTTTCAAAATGGCGCCTAACTCTTTGTTTGACATTTATAACTGCCATTTCTTGTCTAAAATTTGGTTTATGCAAAAGTTAGGAGGGGGTCTTGACTTTAGACAAGCATTGTATAATATTAATAATAAAAAATCTGGAAAGGATAAACTGTATAAAAGATTTTAAAGTTTGCTTTGATTGTTAAACGCACATTGCAAGATTTTTCTTATTTGAATGGTTTTACAGTTCTGTATAGCACAGGTGCGTTTTTAAAACTAACAATGGCTATATTTTCCAAACCACTGCAAATATCAAAAATACCGTTTCTATAAAACATGAGGAAAATATAAATGAAGTATTTTTCGAAACACTTCTATCAACCCGACCAAGTTGCATCCCTAGTCACTTTAAAATCTTAAATGCCAACACCCCTTATGTGGCACCTCTCTGGAAAGCTTATAAAAATGCTTTTCGTTGGTCATAAAAAGTTGGGATAAAATCAAATACTATCCTTAAATTATAGAAAAATCATACTTTATTATTTATAAGGACCACTAGAAAATGTCCAGTTAAATAATAAAAAATTAAATAAAAATAAATAATAAATTAAAATATAAATAGCCCGCCCACATAAGAAGTTTTTAGTTGTGTTGCACAAGCGCTTAACAACAAAGACCAGTTGCTATAACTTTTTTCTTGGCAAAATTCAGAAAGAGAACTAACCAAAACTAACCAGAACTTCTGATGGGGGCTGGTTAACTCTACAGGTATTATTATTTTAGTTTATTATTAAATATTAATATTATTGAATTGGACATTTTCTAATATTATTTATTAATAATAGAATATGATTTTTTTTTAATTTAAGGGTGGTATTTGATTTTACCTCAACTTTTATTTTATTTCCAATAAAAAGCAATTTTCATAAGCTTTCCAGAAAGGTGCCACATAAGGGATGTTACCATTTAAGATTTTTAAGTGACTGGGGGTGCAGCTTAAGGGTGCAGCTTAGAGGTGTTTCAAAAACTACGTTATTTTTATCCCCCCAGGTTTAATCGAAACGTTATTTTTTTTATTTTTTGATATTTTTCTTGGTTTAATAATAATAAAATATTGCCATTCTGAATTTTAAAAACGTACGCTGTATATTAGATCAATATTAGAATGTGCTTGCCAAATTTGGTCGCCCCACTATGAAACATATACAGAAATTTGAAAGGGTTTAAAAAATATTTTTAAGATTTATTGCTATTAATTTTGGAGTGCCTATTAAAGAGATCAATAATTATAGCGATATCATGAAGCTTTTAAACTGTCCCTCCTTAAAATAGCGCAGGGTCCGTTTAGATTTATGTTTACTTTTTAGGATTTTTAATTCTATGGTTAATTATCCTGAGCTATTAAACCTTATAAACTTTAATGTGCCACAAAGAGACCTACGTAATAATGCTATTTTTAAGGTGGATTACCATATAACAAATTATGGAATACAGTCCAGCATAAGTAGATCTTGTAGTCGTGCCAATAAAGTCTGTAAGGACGTTGATTTTTTTATTATTTCTTTAAATAGTTTTAAAATAAAATAAAACAAAAAATATTCTACACAAATTTATTTATTTTTTTTTATTGTTTAATGTGTATAAATACTTTATGTATTATTGTGTATTTATTTATATTATAAATAGTTGTTCTCTAAATAAATTATTAATTAATTTATTTAAAATAAAAATTATTAGGTACAATCTTAAGAGTACGATACACCTAAAGCATATATAGTGTGTCTCAGGATAGGTGTTACAAAGAAACCAATAGACCAACATTTTTTGAATTTTTAACAGTCTTTTCGGAAAAACTGGTATACAAGGCCAGTTATAACTAAAAATATAAAAAATGACCAAGAGTAAAGTACCACTAGTTTTCAAACTATGACAAAATTGTATAAGTAAATTTTGAGAAATAACTTTTATGTCAAAATTTAAAATTAAGTAGAACAAAAACATTTTTTTTTAATTACGCACTAACACTTTTAAAAATACTTGGCTTAAAAAAGTGAATTAAAAAAAACTGCCCACGGAAGGGGTTAAAAAAATTTAAAAAATATGATTTGTGTCCAAGAGTAGACCACCTTTAGTTTTTATTTTTAAGCAAAATGTCCTCTGGAAAATTTGTTTAGAATAATGTTTGTAATCAATAAAAACAATAATACTTTTTTATTAAATTTCATAATTTGCCGAAAACCCCTTTCACATTCGTTTACAGCTAAAAAATTATGCTATATACGGATTTGGAGAAAGCCGGTGTTTGAAAAGCAAATTATAAGAGTTTTTTTGGTCATTTCATTAAAAAAATTTAAAATAATAACTCCAAAATCAGTTCCATGAAACTTTTTGATACCCCTTTTACAGTAATAAAGTAATTTAAAATGCTATTTTAAATAAATTTTTTAAATGATATTTGGCTTAAAATTAAAAATGAAAGAAAGATTACTCCTGGGGACAAATCATATTTTTAAATTTTTGCGAACCCTGTAAAAAAATTACATTTTCTCTTCGTGAATCCATTTTTTTACAAGCAACAATTTTTATGGAGAATCACTTAAAAAAAAATTTTAGTCCTTTTGTCCTTTTGTTAACCCCATACGTGGACAGTCTGTATATTTAAAATTAATGAATTTTCCTTTAAATTTTGCTTCCTTTTTCCCATTATTTAAGTTGTATTGCGTAATGGAAAAAATGACAATAAAACTTTTATTTTTCCTTTACGCTTTGACTTTAAATTTTCACATAAAATTGAATTATCTACACCATTTACTTATACAGTGTGTTTATGTAAATTGGCGTCATATGGGAAACTTTTTATTAATAATTTTACGGAAAAAAGTTATTCTTAATAAAAAGTTATGCATGGTCCAAAACCTAAAATGCAACCATCAGATATCAAATTGTGTAAGTCATCTACGAGGTTTGGCCAAAAATGTAATTTTTCTCAAGAGTATAGTACCTGCATTTTCGCTAAAATCGAAAATTGTTATAAGAAAAAGATGCTTAGAATTAGAAATTACCCCTAAATATGCATTTTTGTATATTTCCAAAAAAAAATTTTTTTATTTTTTTCTGCTAACATCGAGAAAATTTTAGTTTGATTTTAGTGCATTGTAACTTTTGTCATTTTATTGTTACTAAGTTTTAAAAATGTATTTAACATTGTCCTATAAAATTTTAAATAATATAATGTATCGCATTAATGTAGAAACCTAAATTTTTACCTTTATCCCAGGAAAAAAAAATAAAAAATATGTTATTTTTTTAAATTAACGAAATTGTATATTTAGAAGTAATTTTTATTCCTAAACATTTTTTCTTTATAGCAACTTTCAATATTAGCAAAAATACAGGTACTCTTCAGCAAAAATTACATTATTGACCAAACCTCGTAGATGAGTACGATACACCTATACGTTAAAAAAAAACAATCAATTATTATACAATTTAATATCCGATGGTTGCTTTTTAGGTGTGGGATCATGCAGAACTTTTTATAAAGAATCAGGTTTTTCGTAAAATCAATAATAAAAAAGTTTCTTATTTGACGCCAAGTTGCGTAGACACACTGTATGTACAATTTGTTCTATTAAAAAAAAAGTAAATTTTTACCTTTTATAAATACTGCTGTACATTTATTTAATTTATTTTAAATTGCGAAATCATAAGAAAGTATGATTTGACATCATTAGTCTCGTTTCACAATAGTCGGATCCGGCTGGCCAGTACCGAAGGGTATGGAGTCTAATTAACCTTTTTACACACAATTGTTTTGCCGTCTGTCCAGCACCGGCTTGGTAAGTGTGAAACGAGGCTAAGTGTCACTTGTATTTAAATTAGATCGACATTTGTCACTATACAAAATCCAGGAATTATTTCATTTCCATTGAGGTAGGTTGCATTAATCTGTAGACGTGCGGGTACCTAAAATTAAGTTAATTTTTTAACACTATAATTAGTTGAGGAAATGAAGCATTTAACCTGGCAATTTTTTGGTCCTGCATGAATTGACTTAAAATTTTAACAGAAAATACAGAAATAGCCCCAGGTACAAAACCTATATAGAACCGAAGGGCGCCAAAACCCTGAGGGAGGTTGCGACCCCCTTGGGGATGGAACTTGATTATTACATTTTAATCACAGAGATCGATTGAAAAAGTAATTTTAAGCAAGAAATGTTGTCTGTTGCTGAATATTTGGCATTCATAACCCTCTATTTATGAACGAGCAGCACCCTTTTTTGAGCCCTTTAAACCCACTCCATGTAAAAACCAGAGGATCTTAAGGAATTTAACTTGCAGAGCCTTGTAGCCCTTAAAAAACCTTTTGATCTTAAAATACAAAGGAGATACGTTAAAAAAAAAAACAATCAATTATTCTGGACGAATAGGCCACTTCGGAGCATAAAAATCTACATAATATTTTTAAAATTAGACATTTTAAAATTGCCAAAACTTCTTAGACGTATTACCAATACATAAATTAAGGTAATTGTAAAATATTAAAGGTCAACTTTAATTAATTAGGGGGTAGATAGGGGGTTGTTTTATTGATATTTTCGTAGAAAAAAATGGTTACTAACTTTATTTTTATTATAACTTACTGAATTTTAAGATAAAAATGTCTTTCTTTAAAGAAAGTATGAGTATGTACTTTAAAAAAGGTTTAAAAATAATTTCTCGAAAAATGCATAATCTTTCCGTTATTTGACTTTAAATTTGACGAAAAAAGCTAACAATTAACACTCCGTATCTTAGTTTGTATTGAGTCGTTTTTTATTATAATAAGATAATTTTTTTGTCTTGTTAAAACCTACAATTTTGCTTTGTACAGTTTTTTTGATTAAATGCATACTCTTCGAGTTATATATCGAGTTGAAATTTTAAAACATCTAGCTCATATTTTTTTGTGTTTTTAATAATTTTTGGAAATTCTATTTTTATAAATATTTTAGTAAATTTTAAAGGAGGTGCACAACACACGTTAAGTGTTAAAACAGAATAGAGTATTTAATTATGCAGAGAAAAGAAGTTTTAATTTAAAAAAAAACTCACTTTTACAGTAATTTTTTTCTATACTCTGTATTCACCAACATATTGCACATGCAGCTTTGGAAACACTAAAACTTTTATATTTATAAAACTTTTTGTCATATATAATTATTGATAAATGGAAATATTGGACCTTCTTTCACAATTGGGTCAGCCTGTAGATTAAACATTTTTTGTTGATTTTTTTTGTGAAAAATAATAAAAAGTACGTGATACACAATAGACTATTAAGGTAAAAGGTGATTAAAGGATGAAAGTTTGTCAGTGCATGCTCTCAACATAGGTAGAAGCATGTTACACTATAAAGTTTGACTCATAGCGGCTCTGGCAAGGACCAGGTACCAAAGGTTTAATAATTGAAACGTTCGTCATTTTGTAAAAGCTGTATTTATGTTACTTGGGCACCTATTAAAAGCCATTTTCTCAGTTGCCAGACAGTTTTTACAGTTCCAACCCCTTAGCAGACAAACATTTTGGGGTTGCTTAATGGTTCAAGGAGGTCCAATTTTTCTGTTAAAGATATGACAAAAAGTCCTATAAAAACGTTTAAGGGTGTCCAAATATACATGTTCTTAAAATATTTTGATGGATACAGAGTGTCTAAAAATGTTTTTTAAAACCCCAACCTCACAGCAGTAACTTTTTTTGACACTTTGTATACATCGAAATATTTGCCCATTTGGAGACCTCCCCAAAATGTTTGTCTGTCTGGGGTAGTCCGGTGACTAAGGGTACATATTATATAAAATTCAGCTTTTGCAAAATGACGAAAGTTAAGTTTCAATTATTTAATTTGGTACCTGGTACCTGAAAAGCTATTATGAGTCAAGATTTATAGTCTACCGTTGCTTCTACCTTAGTTACAAACTTCTAGCTTGTAAATAATAACGAATGTCTGCCGCTCATGGGCTATTGGACTATAACAGATTGTAAAGTCAAGTCAATACTAAATGTTTGAAAGTACACAAAAACAATAGTACGTCCTATAATTTGTAATACTAAAAATAAATCTTATCAAAATAACTAAATAAAATTATAAGTAGTTGTCTACGATATTTTCTAAAAATAAATCTTTCCTAATCAAGTACATCAGGAAAAATAAGACTGCACCTAATTATCTAATAACCAATATGAAAATCACAGAACTTACCGATATTAAAGTAGGATGAATAAAAAGAGTTATATCAAATTCAGGTTGATTTATTCGTGCAGTAACAGGACAACTAGAAATGCAGGGATTGTTAATTACGGAAGTTTGTTTAAAAAGCGCACCAAATTGTATTATATCTGCTCTAACTTGAACATTGTCCACTCTTGGATCTAAAACGAATAATATTACGTAATAAATTATTAATTTTATATAATAAGGTGTATTTCTAAGATTTATAAAAATATACGAGTTTAATGCCCATTTCCACCAACTTTTAGGGGATCCCTAGCACTAGATAGAGAATTACTTATGTTAGGTGTGTATAAATATTCTCTACCTAGTTCTAAGAATCCCCTTAAACAGTTGGTGGAAATGGGCACAAATGGTGGTGCAAGGGTTTGTTGACTCATTATCATTTGTATACTAAAGGTCGGTACAAAATGCTACCACCATAGACTTCATGGGCCAAAATACAATGATCTAACACAATTTACCCTAATCGCAAAATTGATTGTTTGCGAGATACAGGGTGTCAAAGTTTTAATTTTATTTTAGTTATTTTGAAATATTCCACTTATTATTGGAAATCCGTTTATAAAACTTGGTATAAGGGGTTTTTTAAAAGTAAGAAATTGAAAGCTACTTATACTTTTGCTATTATGTAGGATGTGTCATTTTTTTGCCTTAATATATTATGATTTAAGTAGATAATTTTATTATTCGATATTTTTGAAACAAAAAAAGGTATAAATAGTAAATATCGCTACAAGCAACCAATTTTAAGATATTTTAGATTATAAATTTTATTTCGCAATTTTCATTTCGTTGCGCCACCCGGGTTTACCTAAAATATCTGTAAAAATAGTTATTACAGTTTTCTTACGACAAAATATAACGATTTAACCCAATTTGCCCTAATTAAGAAGTTGTTTTTGCGAGATACAGATACACCTTGCAAACCAGCAACTTTTTAACTAAGGTAAATTGCATTAAATCGTTGTACTTTGGCCCAAAGAATTTGTGGTAGCATTTTGTAGAGACTTTTTGACACACAGGTGGCCTAGATAAAGAGTAAATGAATGCAATGGCAAACTGTGGTATGAAGTAAAATGTTTAATCAGAAATATATGAGACTATTAATTTTATTAGGCTATGAACCTTGTATAAAACGACTAGCAAAGAATCATTGGTTTTACGTTTAAAATATAATACATTAAACAAAAAATCATGTTTTAAAGCGTTGAGATTAAACAAAAAAGTAACAAAAATATGGTAATCATATTTTTTAATAATTAGAAAAATAGTACTTAGCCAAATAAGTATCGGTTTTTAGACATATTGATAAAACTGACGGGACGTTTTCTAAAAGAATTAATAAGGTTATTACCAGCCAATTAAAAGAATACTTTCCAAAAACGGGAAATATTGGTTAAGGTAGCAATTAATTGTCAAAAATACTATTCAGTAGTAAAATAGGTTTTCCTATAAAAACTTGAAAATTAAAAAAAAATCCCAACTAAATTTTTAAGAATGAATATTGCAAAACTATATCTCAATGCGTAATAATTAACAAATATTTTTATTTATGATCTTCGAATAATTAAGGAGCTCCAAATCAAAATACAGTTTTTGATAAAACACAATTTTTAGAAAACCTTCAGTATTTTTTCTGCGCATTTTCTATTAATAATTTTTTTAATTAAAATATACATTTATAATTTAATAAATTTAAACTAAAAAACGGAGTAAAAATTGTAAGACAACTCTTTAAATTATGTTTTATCAAAAACTGCGTTTTGATTTGAAGCTTCTTAATATCTTATTTTTTTTTAATTTGGATTTATTAAACTACATATTTTTTCGTTATTAAGCGTTTTATAACGAACGTAAGTAAGGCTTAATTTATAAACTTGACATTTCTTTGTTGCTGCGGTGGCAGTTCCTTTTGCAAACTTAAGTAAGGGTGTTTAATATAACCATTTATAAGCATCGTCTCCGCATTTGGTTTGTTGCTTTACATTATCAAGTTTTAACTTTTGTTGTTAGTCATTGGCAGATGTTTGTGATTAGGAGCGAAAAGGCATCGATAGTGAAAGGCCTAGTTAATGAATTTTTAATTAGACTCATATTCCTAATTTCATTAGCAGCATCAAGCAGTGCTTTTCAGTAAACAATTTTATTTGTTAATCGATTTAAAAAAAATGTATTTCAATAAAAAAAAATTTAACATACAATATCACAATTAATTGGTAAACATAATTATTAAATCTACCAATACTTTACTTTGGGCAGCCATAAGTGCAAAATATTACCGGTGACAACTAATTTTTTTTTAATTTATTACCCGTAGGGATAGAACTCTAACATACTAGAATCTCAAAAAATTCAATGATGCCGGTTTTTAATGTAAATGGTACGAAGTGCTTTGTTAGTTTAAATGGTAATGGTCTTACAAATTAAAAGTAATTTAAAAAAAAGCTGAGAAGTGCTTTTTTTTCTAAAATATTCGTTAAGGTACTATTTAAGACTAGACCATTGCCATCGTCTTTATTGAATTTATGGATGGCGCAGTGAAGCCAAGGCAGCTAGTAAATCAATATCAAGATCCCAGGGGCCAAACCTAACTTATTTTCTCACCTAACTTATTTTCTCGAAATAAAATATATCAAATAATGTAGTGCTAGTATATACCATGCGTGTATGCATATTTTCTAACTTAAGCCGACGGCCAATTTACAGGTACCACGTGCTAAAGGTAAATAAAAATAGTACTTACTTTTCTTAAAATCTTGGTGCTGATTTTTATGTACATATTAAAAAAATATTTAAAATTCATAATTAATACTCGCCTGATACCAGACTTATTTCGGCGGCCATAATTTATACCGGGCGCTTTAAAACTTTCAAATAAATAATATTTCTTTACTTACAATATTAGTCTTGATTTTTATATTTAACTTATGAAACTAATTCAATAATAATTTTTGCAAGAAGCCAGACAAATCAGAGGGGCCCAAAACTTCTCCAGACACACACAGGCTTGCTATGTATATGAACGTGATCGTAATTGTAGATAATGTTATACAATTTGTAATCAATAATTTAATTAATATTCTGATTGGCCTTCAGTTATAATAAAGAACAAGTTTTACATTTATTAATACCAATCATTACCGCATAATTAAAAATATACAGTGTGTCCCAGGATAGGTGTTACAAGGTGACAAATGGAAATTTTTAAGTGTTTAAACGTCCTTTTAGGAAAATTGGTCGTATGGTCAAAAACTAAAAAATACAAAAATTTACTTTGATGGGTATTATACAGGGTGAGTTAAAACTATAAATTTTTATAAATAAACTACCTTTATTTTTAAAAATAAAGCAATATTGTAAAGAATGTAATTTTCAGTAAAAATTTAAAGGTAAAGCATAAAAGCAAATAAAAATGTTTTTGACAATTATTTACATTACGCAATACAACTGAGACTATCAGAGCAAAAGTGGCCTAAGCCACAAATTTACAAAAATGAGTTTGATACAGAAATAATTATTTCATAACGTATATTGTAGGGTAAAAGCGGCCTATGCCACCTTTGACAAAACTTCGAAAGATGGCACCACCTAATCTGTTTATGCATAGCATTAAAAGGTTTTGACTAGAGGGCAACACTGGCCCAAGCCACAAATTGTGGCATAGGCCACTGTTGCTTTATAATTTTAGTGTAAGCCAGTCTAAACAAAACAGGTTGATTTTTGTATTACTTCTGTTTATTTATAGTTGTGTAAATACAAAATATAAGAAAGAGTGTGATTATCAACAAGAATGACTTCCGATTTCACAGCTAAGCGGTTTAGTTGCAAAAATTGTAAAAACTGTTTTTATGTTATGTTTCACTTGCTTTTTCGTTTAAAATGCATTAAGTTTCTCGGTTATGTTAAATAAAAACGGTGGGTTGGTGAGGCTAAGCGTAATGATTAACCTAACTTACCTTAATACAAAAGTTAATGGTTTGTGAGATACAGGGTGTCAAAGTATTTATAAAAATTCGGTATTTTTTTAATTTCACAAAAACCCTTCACTAATTTTGATTAAAGTTTGCATGTCTATCAGCGCTAATAAGAACGCACTTTTCATGTAGTGCAAGAAAAAAGAAATTAAAAAATTAAAATCGTTTAGCATCACTTTTTTATTTTAGAACCTGAGGAAGAGCCTGATGAACCTTTCCAAGATTCAGGCTCTGAATATTTGCCAAGTGAGTAAGAGTCTATTTCGGAGAAAAACGTGTCCCTTGAATTTGACTTTGAGGTCCAACACACCGAAAATATAATGTAGAGCAGCAGAAGGGTTTTTGAAAGCGCATAAGAAATGAAAACAAGTGGAAACGCAACGTGACAAAAACTAAAAGGAAACTTGGAGAAGCAAAAGTTTTTAATAATGTAAAAACTGCTATACAGATCTTTGCTGGCAAAAGATTCTTCAAGAGCGACAAACAGCTATTTTCAAAGCGTATTACAAAACTGAATCGTTTGATTTAAAATCGGCTTACCTTTTTTCTCTAGTCGATGTTGTCAATAAATTAAGAGTCTATACCAGTAATGGTAATAATTCCAGAAGACAAAAGACCCGTATATTCTATTTACAAGATGACACAGGTACCAAAATCAAAGTATGTAAAAGCTTTTTAAGAGCGTACTTAAAGTTTCAGATGGTAGAATAAGCAGAGTTTTGGCCAACAAAACAAAAGCCTTACCCGCTCCGATAGATGGAAAAGGAAAAAAGCCTTCTGCTAACAAAACGCCGGATCATAAAGTTGATAAGGTTATAGAAATCATTGAAAGGTTTCCAAGCTATCAGTCGCACTACTCCAGGATTTTAGTTTGAGTATAATGTACGACCTCTAAGTTTAGAAAACCAACAGCCTGTATCAAAATATATATTTACTGAATTTTTTCAAAGCATTTCAACATTTATTTTTATGCACCTGTTTCATATTCTTGCAAAAAGTGTGACTTATTGCAGAATAAATTTAAATTTGAAATGGATGTCGCAAAGAGAAAAAGATTAACAACTGAAATGAAATTACATCAGAGAAAGGCTCAAAGCGCCCGAAAGGGAATGAAATTTGATGCTGATGTGGCGAAAAATGATCCAGAGGTCACTGCGATTGCTTTTGACATAATGAAAACTCTTCCGACGCCAGTGATCTCCACCGGAATCTGTTATTATAAAAGGCACCTCTGGACTTATTGCCTGGGCGTACATAACTTGGCAACCAATGAGTCATTCTTTTACATCTGGAATAAATCCATTGCATCTAGAGGCCCCCAGGAAATTGGTTCTTGTTTGCTGCATTTTATTAGGAATCATGTTACGACAGAAAAATTATTGATGTACTTGGACCAATACGGTGGCCAAAATAGAAATATCCAAATGGCACTGCTATGCAATTACATTGTTTCCTTTCATGATTTTATTAAAGAGAAAATTGACCACAAATTTTTATTATACTTACCTTGCGACCAGAATTTAGGTCTAATTGAAAAACAAAAGAAATCTATGTCCCTGATAACTGGGAAACCGTTGTTAAGGCAGCAAGAAAAAAAGTACCTTTTAAAGTTGTTTAGATGACATCCAAACATTTTTACTCAACTATCAATTTAAAGAAGAATATAACAAATCTAAAAATTTCCGAAAAAAAAATCAAAAGTGGAATGGATGAAAATCCAGTGGCTGCTCTTTAAAAAGTCAAATCATTATGAAATCTATTTTAAATACTGAAATCAAAATTTTGCTTCATTCGATTCGGTTGACGTGTCTAAAAGGAACAACTCTTCTAACAGTTTTGAAGAGCTAAATCTACTATATCCAAAAGGACGTAAAGTTAATGTTAATAAGAAAAAGGACCTTTTGGATATCATATGTTTTATTCCCCCTATTCATCACGAGTTCTATTAAAACCAGAAAACAACAGCTGATCAAGAAGATCAGATTTATTCTAATATCGATGAAAGCGAAGGCGATAATTAGAGACTAATAAAAATTACTTTTTTCGAAATTGTTAATTTTTTCCTGACTCTCCAATCATTTTTGCAACAATGGCCTATCCCAACAAATCAACTGATTTCTTTGCAGAATGGCACTATATAGTAATTCAAAAGTTGCCTAACCCACATTTTTTTGTCAAATTCCGTTTTTTGTATGAAATTTAAAAAACATTTAAAATACGATATCTCATAAAAACTGTTGCAGTGAAAATACTGAAATTAAAACAAAAATACCTTAGAGAACAGAGAAACAAAAAAGCGAAAATTTAAATTCAGTTTTTCTCAAAACTATCATTTTTGGTCTCGGCCACTCTTGCTCTGATAGTTTCAACTTAAATAATGGACCAAAAAAGCAAAACTTAAATGAAATTTTTATTTTATTTTAATTGCCTATTAAGTCAAGTTAATGCGTATTGTAAAAAATTAAAAACATGTTTTTTTTTTACTTTAATTATTTAACTTTAAATTTTGACTTAAAATTCATTTCTCTACGACATTTACTTATACAGTATTGTTCTATTATTAAAAATAAAAGTACTTTACTTTTGAGAGTTTTTAATATTTTTAGTTATAACTCGCCCTGTATAATACCAATCAAAGTAAAATTTGATATTTATAAATTCTGGATCATAAGACCAGTTTTCCTAAAAGGACGTTTAAACACTTAAAAATGTTCCATTTGTCATCTATCCTGTGACACACTGTATATTTTTAATTATGCGGTAATTATTGGTATGAATAAATGTAAACATTATTCTTTATTATTGTTAAAGACCGATTAGATTAAAATTTAAATTATTTTTATAAATATATCTACAATAACGATCGTGTTGATATACATAGCAAGCCTTTGTGTGTGTCTGGGAAAGTGTTAGGCCCTTCTGATTGGTCTGGCTCCTTGCAAATATATTATTGAATTAGTTTCCTTAGTATTATATATAAAAATTAGAACTGAGATTGTAAGTAAAGTTACATTATTTTTTGAAAGTTTTAAAACACCTGGTATAAATTATGGCCGCCGAAATGAGTCTGGTATTGGACGAGTATTAATTATGAATTTTTTATATTATTTGCTAAAATATACTTAAAAATCAGCACTAAGATTTTGAGAAAAGTAAGTACTATTTTTATCTACCTTTAGCACCTGTTTGGACGTCGCACAGTGGCCGATTATTGTTAAAACGTGGCATAAATTAAAAGAAGATCAAAAATGTTGTTTTATCATTCCAAAAATTACAAACACACAAATTATAATCATTTTAAGTGGCAAAAGCTTTATTGATATCTTAATAAGTTTTATACAGGATGTTTCGAAACTTGGCATGAACGACAACCTATATACAGGATTCCATAGTATCCATACTATTGAGAATTTTGATTCCAAACAAAAACTATGTTATAGACTGCTATTTTAGCTACTTTTTAAAATTATTTTGAAGTATACAGGGTGAGCCAAAAAACATGGCACACCAAAAACAGATTCTTTTAAATGGGACACCCTGTATATTTTTGCATTTTTGAATCTACATAAAATTCTAAGCATTTTGGCTTGTCATATTCCTATACCCAAAGTTAATAGTTTGGGAGTTATTAACAATTGAAAATCGGAATTGTTGAACTTTGACGATTTACCAAGCAAAAACAGTTGAAGATAGAGCAAAACGACTTTCACTTTCCCATCTTAACTTTTCAAGAGCTATCTAACGGAAATAAAAAGTGAAGGCGAAGTGAAGGTGAAGTGAAGGTTAAATTCACCTTCATTAACCTTCAAATCACCTTCACTTTTTAATACCGTTAGATAGCCCTCAAAAAGTTAATATAGAAAAGTGAAAGCCATTTTGCTCTATCTTCAACTGTTTTTGCTCAGTAAATCGTCAAAGTTCAAAAATTCCGATTTTCAATTGTTTATAACTCCCAAACTACTAACTTTAGGTATAGGAACATGAAAAGCCAAAATGCTTAGAATTTTATGTAGATTCAAAAAATGCAAAAATATACAGGATGTTCGATTTAAAAAAATGTCTTTTGTGTCGGTTTTTGGTGTATCATGTTTTTTGACCCACTCTGTAAACTTCAAAATAATTTTAAAAAGTAGGTAAGGTAGCAGTCTATAACATAGTTTTTGTTCGAAATTAAAATTCTATGGAATCCCGCGTTGAAAGTGGGCCACCTTGTATATCGTCCAATTACTGCAAAAAGTCACTAACTGCATTTTTTGTAAAGTTGAACCCCAAATGTATTTTGGATGAGAGTGTCTATGTATTATTTCTTGGAATATATTATATCTTATATAGTAGGATATAATATATCACAAGAAATATTAGTTAATAATTTTTTCGTAGGCACTCTCCTTCAAAATACACTTGGTATTTGACTTTCCTAAAAAGTCAGTTAGTGAGTTTTAGCAGTAATGGGAGGATATATGGGTATATATTTCTGAAAGGCTTAACATATACAACAAAGTTTTTTAAGGCCGTAGTTTTTATTAAAAATACTTAACACATGTATAAACTCTAAATTTACTTTAAATTCTATTTAAATGTACTACTATGTATTTAATTTGCACTATTAAGCTTAAAAATATAACGTAAAGGGTATATCTATTTAAAATTGCAGTTATATATTTTATGTAATAATATTCTATTAATTAAATGTTACAGTTTCATCCTTAAAGCTAAAAACGCACGTATCACTCTAAATGGCATTAATTCAGATGTTTTCGATAATTTTTTAAGGTTTAAAATATCCCTTTAATTTTTAAAAAATGTAAAATCGCCTTCCGTGAAAAATAAAAGAAAACATTGTGGACATATTTTATTAATCTTCCCTGTAACGTTTAATATCTTTATTTCGTGCCTCCTGTGCATCTTCAGATAGTTGTCCTATTGGAATAACAAAATAATTTATTATTTCGGAGCCATGTATCAGTACTTTATGCACAGTGGGTGGCATGGGATACCAGGGATAAAGAGATACGAACATTTTTACTGTTTCCAATGAATAAGTCTTCGGATAAGATTAACATCAATTCCGGTAATATCTGCAACTATTTCTGCTGAATTTACTGAAGAACCTACGGGCAGTATTCCCATCGTTAGAACTACCGAAACTCGGTTTAGGTTTATCTACAATTAAGCCAAGAATGTTACGTAGTGATTCCTGAATTCGTTTTTTGACTCCATTATTTTTAACATATCTTCCGCATTTCTTGCTTGCCATTTTGAAATATTTATTTTATAAGCTAAATGCAAAAGACATTAAAAAAACTAATCCAGGCGTGCAGAGTTGAAAGTCCATATTTTAAATTATTATCTAAAATTGGTCGTAAAAGAACAGCATCAATGTTATTGAAATCTTTTGAACTAGCTCCACAAATGTAACATTTTTGGGTTGACTTATTAGAAGTTACAACATTGCAAACTTTGCCGTCAATCATAGTAAAATGTAATTGAAATGTTACAGAAATACTTATGTTTTCAAAGTTGCAACAAAATGGAACAAGGTTGTTAATTTGAAGATCCATCTGTTTTTCTTGTAAAGTAAGTTCGGGTGTTTCACGAGTAAACTGTAATTTAATCGGCTGACAAAAACGGGGTGAGGAGATTTTTGAGTTTTGCCAAATAATGGTGGAGTATGAACTGTTACTTATTTGGGATGTAAGTTTAATGGGCACTAGTGAAGTTAGAAAAATGCTGGAGTCTGAACTTTCCCGGTTCTCAAATTTTTGTTTGTACTCTGCTTGGCCAGAAGATCCATCGAACTCCCATTTACATACCAATACTAGATTTAGGGAACTAACATTTAAACTTTGAAGTACTTCTCTTTGCAGCTGAATAAGTCTTAGGCAGGTATGATTTAATAAAGACTGCAAGGGAACTTCAGCTTCTGTGTCAGTGTGAATTAAAATTTCTGTAGGGTAGCATCTCTTTTTAGCAGCTTCCAGTAGTTCATCGTATGCTGGAAAGAAGTAACATTGTTTTTCTCTTACTTGATGTCTTATAAGTTTATATTGATTCTTACTAAGCTTTGCCTCAATTAATAAGGAAAGTGCTTCATCCCCGCTTAATTTGGAATATGAGTTTTTGATCGATAAGCGCCTTAGTATATTCTGCAGCCTTCGAAGGTACATTAGAAATATCTTTTAATATCTTTAAAGCATCAAGTTTTCCTTTTGCACGGAAGCACATCTGTGTAGCATAGGCTAATTCTTGCGTACTGGTGCTGCTCTTAATTGCCGCAGTTTTAACTCTTTTTGTTCTCTCGGAACAGTCTTTAAATGGAACTTTTGGGCGTCCTGCATTATTTATATTTAGGTCTATATTCTTTTAGAAAATTTTAGACTTAAATTTAACCATTTGGAATAACAGTTTAAAAATTTGTCCTTTTTTCGGCCTATGGCAACTCATTTTTTTATAAAAGGAGCCTTAAATCTTGAAAAAATCTTTTTTCATCGCCAGACAATTGATCATGCCCAGTTTGGCTGAGAATGTGGTTTTGTAATTGCCGAAATCTTGTATCCAAATTTTTTGAGGAAAACTGTATAAAATATCAAAGAGCTCTCTATAGCTCAAAATTAGCGTGTTGTCCTCCATATTCTATAAAAAAAAACGTAAGATTTACCAACTAGTGACAATACAAAAATTGACCTTACTAACTGTCCAGAGTTATTAGTTTGTGTTTCATAAAATATTTAATGTATGTCTCGAAAATCAATAGTTTTTGAAATATTCCAACAAAATAAGTTTAAGTGTTTTTAACAAATTACGCTGTATCTCAGAAACAACTGAAATGTTGCATCGCGGTAAAAGCACTAGCAGCACTTGCCATTTCGGAAAAAGCAAAAGTGGCATCACCTAAACTAGACACCCTGTATAGGGTATTCTATTAAAAAAAAAAAATTTTCACACTTTTTTAAGCTACCTTGTATAAATTTAAACCTCTGTGGATAACAAACTCTGTACCACATATTATACCTATCTTAATTAGTTTTCCAGAAAATGGCGTTCGAAGGTGTCATGTTAATCGCCATTTTTATACTAGGGGAGCCCACGATGCTAAATGGGGATTTACTCGAGCGTCAAAGAGACCTATTGGGTTGCAAAGCTCAGATGACAAGAAGAAAAAATGTTATAGAATGTATATGTCGCAGGCAAATGGTTAATTTAGGCAAATGGCTTTTGCCCAGGCAAATGCCTTCTGCCTGGGTAAATGGTGTATTTTCATTTTCAAATGCTATTTGCCTTAGCAATTTTTAGGCAAATGAAAATAGAAATATTTGCATAACAAGACGGTCATGAAAACTGTCACATTCGGGGGCCATGGTTAGTTCTGGTTAGTTATCTCTTTTTTATTCCTTTATAAAGCAAATAAAGAAACAAGAGTTAACTAACCAAAACTAACCCTGACCACCCCAATGTGACAGTTTTGCATGACCGTCTAAGCGCTTCGAACCAATCAAATTACACATGCTTTTGCTTTTTACTGTAGTCTGCAAAACATACTGTATTCCTAATATGTTATCAAATATATCACAGTAATTTGCTTAACAAGGACCACGGCAAATGCATTTACCTAGGCAAATAGCTTTGAAATAAAAATTATTTTCATGAAGTCTTTTGCCCAGACAGAAGGCATTTGCCTAGGCAGAAGCCATTTGCATATACATATACATTTTTATCGGTAGGGAAAGCGCCTATAGATTTTTAAATATGTTAAAAATATATTGTTATTATTTCGGCTTGTGGAAATCATTCGGATTTTATCGGATTCTATGTTTTTCGTTTTTTTTTTACATTTTTTCTTTAAAATATAAAGAATTGCCACGCTGGAAACTGTCAAAATGATTTTTTTTGTAGCCCTCTGTTTCCTTGGACGTCACTCTCAAATTGTCAGATTAGTGGAATATACACTGTTTACCATGTAATTAACTCACCCTATCTTAATCTGATGCGCTTGACAATTTCTGATGGATATATTTTTGTTTTTTTATGATCGACCCTGTATACGGAGCTCATATTTGGTGGAGGTACTCAACCGGGTACAAGGTATCCGCCGGTATAATAATCTGCCGCGCTGTAGTTAATTTTTTTAAAATCAGTTCTTTATTCAGATAATCCACATTTCAAATTTACAATAAGTACCTACTATAAACTATATCTAAACAAAGAAAAATTCTCAAAACAATGCTTTAAGCATTGGTACCGAGAATAAAGTTAACAAAATAATAACAAAAAAATTTTGGTTTCAAAACACAGAGAGAATTAAAAATTAAAACCTAAAAATGTAATTCTTCAGCCGTCCAACAAACCTGGCAAAGGATAGCTCTTCCCTTGTTTCCAAGGGGGATTCCGAAATCCACCTCTTGGATCCACTTCTGGAACAAAACATAAGTTTGAACACTGTTATGGGTTTTATTTTAGTTTTAACAGGTTCTTCATGGTTCTTTAATTATATCCGTCTAAAAAACGTGTAAAATTCATAATACGAAAAGTCGCTAAAGACTTTTTTTATAAGATTTTAAACATACAGGGTTGTTAATAAAATCCCCCCATTTACCATGATAACGAAACAAAGAGATACAAACTTTCTGTATAAAAGTTTCATTGATTTTTTCTATTATATTTTGATCATAACAAAATAAACAAACAAACATCAAGAACCCAGGAAAAATGATAAGGCAAATAAAAACACCCTGTATATGTTGTAACACCATTACAAGGTTTTTGAAGAGCATTACAAAAATAACATTTGATATGTCCAGTTTTTAAAATATGACCACCTAAATCTGAAAAATAGTGGATTTAATTTCTATTATACCTACCTACATCACTAAGCCGAGACTGTACCCAAACAGCAAAAACTTTCCGATGAGCAATCCACCATATAAGTAAAGCATGCGTTCACACTATTTATTGACCTTGCTGCAGAGCTGGGCTACACTACCAAACAATGGTTAAACTGTGGAGCGAACATAAAGCATCGCAAGACCCGTGCTTTACTTATATGGGGAATTGCCCAGTGGAAAGGTTTCGCTGTTTGGGTAACTATAATGGAAATAACGTATGTATATTATTTGCTATTATTCAGTTTCGATTGGTCATATTTACGAAACTATTAAAGATATATGTATCAAATGTGATAGTTTTGTAAAAGTTTTTAAAAGACGTTTTTTATTGGTGACATAATATACAGGGCTATTAAAAAAAGTTTACCTTTTGATTTTTATTAAGTTTTTAATGTTCAGCTGTTTCTTTTGTTATGCTCAAAAGATAATGGAAAAGTATAAAACTTTGTTACAAGACGTTTTTTTATCCTTCTTGGTTCTAGTTAAAAGTGGGTTGCAAAATATAAATAAAAACACCATACTACAAATTTTCCATTTAACTTTTTTCCTTAATACTAATAGTTTCGCAAAAAATGCAAAAGAAACAAAAATTTTTAATTCCAAGCTCTGTAGATAAATTAAATACTGAAGATACAAATTTGACTCAATGGAACTGTTTGTACCAAATTTATTGCTTTATAAGATTCAATTATTTATTTTTGGTAAAATATTTTTCACAGCTTGCAGGACAAAAAATGTTAAAAACCGTTTTTTAAAATGCTTTTAGCCGGAAAAACTAAAAACATGGAAAACCTCTTGAAATGAAAATTTTGAGCAGCACTTTTAACAGAGCTTTGTTTGGGCTTCCTTGAGATATTTTGGGTGAAAGATTTTTTGTACTTTTGGGCACACCTAATAAGTATGTTGGTAAACACCAAGGGAGATAAACTTTTTAAAAAGGATTGCTTGAATTTTTTATTTACCCGAAAATATAGGTTATGTTAGTGACGTCACCTTTTTTCAAAATATTTTTTTATATGACAAAATAAACCGATACTTGCATAAAATAAACTTAAATCTTTTAAAAAACATTAAAACAATCTTATCCTTAATAACGATTTAAACGTGAAATCCATTTTAAAAAATATCCAAGGGTCAGTGACCCCTGTTTACAGGTTTAAAATTCTTTGTAAGTGCACTACTAATTACTACTTAATTTAACTATAAATTGTAAAATCTAAACTCATATAAAAGTTCAATTAGCAAAACACAACACTAAAACCACGAAAAAAGCTTCTAGTAAGATTGTAAACAAAGAATAAACGGAAACGATTACCTCACAAATTTAGTGAACATATGCTTAAATGGGATCAAGGGTAAACATTGTGGTAAAATTTTATTATTTTTTAGACCTTCTCCACGACCTAATACTTCAACTATAGACCGTCTGGCAACGATGTCTCCTGCTGCTCGACGACTTGCTTCATCTCATCTTAAACTTCCGTCGTCCAATCTTCTAAGGTCAGCTTATTCACCAAGTCCAAGAAGTATAAGAACGCCAAAATTGGCAATCACGCCTAAAACACCTACTCCGAAAAATACAGCAACACCTAAAAGAACGGCAACGCCGAAAATTGATATAGGAATTAAAAGAGCTGATACAAAAGAAGTGTCTACTGATGATCTACTGAAAATTACTTTGCCAAGTAGAAAAACAGCTGCAGATTTTTTGAATCTTCACATAAACTTGCTTATTGGCTCAAAATAGTGCCAATTTTCTTAAAAATCATTATTTGCTCCTGAATTCTTGTTGTCAAGTTGACAAAAAATAATTAAACAAAAGGAATTTCTATCGTCTTATTAAGTGATATGTTTTGTGAAATAAAATATATTTATTGTTTTTTAAGAGTGATGTATTTATTTTTATGTATTTATTATTAGAAATATCCAATTCTTTTTTATGATACTTTCAATAATTAAAGCCTGCTGTCAAAAGTACCAGGTGTCAAAATATAAATTTACACTTCCCTGAACTTTCTTATTTGTTATTTTACCAAAGGAATTAAAAAAATAGTGGGTCGGGTTAAAGGTCCATTCTCACTATACGCCCCGTTTACCTTCCATACCTGTCACATACACCTCGCGTTACCGTGAGCTCCTCTGTCACTGAACAGTCAAGTTTACGAAACAGATAGTGACTGTAGAGGCTGTTACAAATTTGAGGGTCACCATTAGGATCTCGAAAACGGTAAAAGATACAGGGTTGATTAAATCAGGACAAAGTACCGCATTTTTATGCGAAACAATATTCACTTTTAAAAATTTCACAATTTGCTGCCGTTTCGAAATTATACGGAAAAAATCTCGACATTTTGCGACACTGTTATTATTTTTTCTAAATTTATATGAAAAGATATTTTAAAACAAAATTGTCAGTGAAATTTCTTCCGTTCTATATGATGTCATTAAATTTTTAGATTCGACGTTACGTCTTTGAGCCGTCATAAATAAGTTTGTTTTTTTAAATAGGTAAAATATTTGGTTTTAAACTCAGTACACTCGTATTTTCATTCTAAATCCAACGCCATATCACACTTTACATTTATTCGACGTTTCGAACTAAAAAAACCATCATTTACTACTTTGCTATTAAAAGGTATAATTTTATCCCAGACGTCTGAGGAAACTTCCGTTCGTAGGTATCCATTTTTTTATGACAGGATACGATAAAGTTGACAGGGGCGTTTGATTAAATAAATGCTTTATTTCAATATGTACAGGTTAATTTATGTAAACTACATTAACTTGTAGCTTGTTACATGAACTAAGAAAAATTAAATAAATGAAACAAACAATAGTGAGTAGTAATTAAAAAAACCTGGATGCATACCTACCTTAAAAAAGGGTAAATGTAAGTGGTTTATTTATAACTTGATACAAAGTAAACTTGTGACCAATTTTAGGATGTTTATAGAAAGTTTAGGAATATAATTTTTAAACACAAAAATTTATAATAAAAAAATCCAATATTTTTATGTCTTCGTATAGCTATTTTCACACTAACATAATCCCTGACTATATTTTATACTTCTAATCAAATTCTTTTTTCTAAAACTATCTATCCTTCAGTACTGTTTAAAACACATTACTTAAAGTACATAAAAATATACAGGCTGTTACAAATTCGAGGAACACCATTAGGTTCTCGGAAACGGTAAGAGCTACAGGGTTGGTTAAATTGAGACAAAGTTGCGCATCTTAGAGCTTAATATTCTGTTTTAAAAATTTTAAAAATTTGCAGCCGTTCCGGAATTTGCCGGCAAAAACCGAAATTTTGCGAAACAGTTTTAATTGTTTTCTCGGTTTGTTTGAAGAGATATTTTAAAACTAATTACACATTAACATTGCCACTTTTTATGTTCTATAAAATGATGTCACTAAATTTAAAATCCGACGTTTTGTCTTTGAGCTACCATCATCAACTTTGTTTTTTAAATGGGCAGAAAATAAAATTTAAAAGAGATGTAAAATTAAAACTGGACACCAGATACACAAGTTTCATATTGTCTTATAAAAAACTTGGATTTTCTTTTCGAATGTAGATACTGACATAAATAAAAAATTGAGATGTTAGGAATCCATGGGGCTTTAAAATCCATTAAAATGTGACGGTATAATATTCCACAGGGTGTATAAAAATTTGGTTTAAAAAGCAACATTTTGCTCTTCTAATTCTATTAAACTTTTTGTAATCCCTACATTAAATAATATTCGTGATGAAAGCGCCTACAACTGGACCAAAAAATTAAAACCAAAACCGTATTTAAGATTAAATTTGAACAAAATTTTGTTTTGTCTGGTTTTTTTGTCCTTGAGTGTATGTACAAAGACCATCTAAATAGTATTTGTAAACAAACAAAGAACCATTTTTGTAATCATTTATTTATAATTGTATTTAGTTTGTACAAGTTAGATAGAAACAAATATTTTTTGATCACATTTACTGCAAAAATCTGACCATGGAACTTTACCGGTGTAATAGCTTATGAGGACACTGAAGGTTTAATTGGATATCCACAAGTATCACAATGACTTTCTCGATTTACTTTTCTATCACCACATCTACCGGAGCAATCGGACTCTGCAATCCTTGATGATATTTCTGGAGTAATAGAATACGGCTCTCTCGGTTTAATACTTCTTACTAAGGCATCTGAAATACTGGAAGGAGTATCAACCGTTTTAATATCTTTTACATTTGAAAGTACAGATGTATTTATTGGATACCCACATGTTCCACAGTAACTTCCTCCGTCGTGTTTTTACCACAGTTACTGCAGTGGTTTGATTCGGCCGATCTTAATGATATTTCTGGAATATTAGAATACAAATCACTTGGTGTTACATCTTTTGATTTTGGAGTTTCTGAGGAAATAATTTGGTATCCACATGTTTCACAGTGGGTGCCACCAGAGTGTTTTTGACCACAGTTGATGCAGTAATCAGATCCCGCACTTCTTACCAAGACATCTGGAATACTAGAAGGGGTATCAACCGTTTTAATATCTTTTACATTTGGAAGTACAGATGTATTTATTGGATACCCACATGTACCACAGTAACTTCCGCCATCGTGTTTCTTACCACAGTTACTGCAGTAGTCTGATTCGGCCAATCTTGATGATATTTCTGGAATATTCAAATACAAATCACTTGGTGTTACATCTTTTAATTTTGAAATTTCTGATAAATTCATTTGGTATCCACATGTTTCACAGTGGGTGCCACCGGAGTGTTTTTGCCCACAATTTGGGCAGTAATCGGATCCGGATATTCTTAATTGTGCATCTGACATACTGGAATCTTTTGTATTTGCAGGAAGAGATGTACTAATTGGATACCCACATGTGTCACAATTTTTTTCTCCATTGTGTTTTCCACCACATGTACTGCAATAGTCGGACTCTGCAAATCTTGATGAAATTTCTGGAATAATGGAATACGGATCACTTGGTATAACATCTTTTGATTTTGAAATGCCTGAGGAATTAATTTGATACCCACATGTTTCACAATAAGTGCCACCAGAGTTTTTTGACCACAATTTGTGCAGTAATCAGATTCCGCTATTCCTAATGATACATCTGGTATAGCGGAGCGCGATTCAAGTGTTTTAATATCTTTTGCATTTGGAGGCACGGATGTACTAATTGGATATCCATATGTATTATAATTATTTCCGACATCGTGTTTACCACCACATTTACTGCAATAGTCGGACTCTGCAAATCTGGATGATATTTTTGGAATACTGGAATAGGGATCACTTGGTGTAATATCTTTTGATTTTGGAATTCCTGAGTAATTAATTTGGTATCCACATTTATCACAATAAGTTCCACCGGAGTGTTTTTGACCAGAATTGGTGCAGCAATCAGGCTTTGTAATTCTTAATAATACGCCTGGTCTAACGGCATATAAATTAACTGTATCTTCTAAGTTTGGTGACCTGGATAAAGTAATTGGATATCCACATGCACTACAATGTTTCCCACTACCGAGTATTTGGCCACATTTGCTATAGTATTTAGATTCTGAGGATCTCGCTGATATATCTGAATCACTGGAATATGGATTATCTAAAATTATAGTTGTGTCTTTTGATGAAACTGTATCAACATTCTTTACAGGAACACTTTTTGTATAATTGCCCCTCTATAGGATATCACAGGATATCCACATTTACCACACCTGCTACTGTAATCAGACGGTGAATTTTGTGAAACTAAATCAGGAACAGATTTTTCTTTTCGTGGCATAATTTCAATTTCCTCTTGCGGAATAACTCTTAATAACTCTGGTAAATGGTTTTGTTTTTTAATTACTACATTTGATTCTGGAATAAAATAGTTGGAATGCTGAAATGTGTCATCAATAAACCGTGTTGGTAGAGGCTCTATTGGAAGCAAATAGCTTTTTTCAAACGTATCTATATTATGATTTTTTATGTTAGAAAATATATTTGTTGTTGGCACTTGTCTTACTGGTATGACTTTTAGATACTTGGGCACGGATTCCAGATAAATATTGTCAGTACTAGTGGAATAATAGGTTTCAGGCAATGCATACCTTTTTGTATCCTATTTTTAATCCCTTATTTGGTATGTTATCATGAAAATGGGCCTTTTCTTTTGCTACTGTTGGATCGTGACTGTCATCGTTTCCAGAAGATTGTATATGAGGGCATGGGATATTAGCTCTGTGGCATTCGCATTGACTTAATGTAGAAGATCTTGGGTAATCAGGCGGAATTCTAAATTGATTTGATAAATGGTCACCTAGATTCGAATTTCCTGTAAAAGGATACTTTTCTACCTTCGCATATCTAAAGCCAGGTAAGTTGATTACTTCATCAGATTTTTTTGTATTTGCAACAAATGAAGAAAGGAAATTTGGGTATATGAAAGATTCAAATGGCAAAAATGGTTTTGGTAATGGAGAAAAGCTTTCGCCAGTATCAATAACCTCAATTAGAATTGAAACTAGATCGTCAACATCCCCATGAACGTATTCTTTTTTGGTTCCATTTAAGCTATGGCTATCATTTTTACCTTTCCAACCTGCTAAAAGATCTTCCGTTTTTAGTGAGTTTAAACCGTCTATATCCTGTTTTAAAATGGAACCACAGTTTGAACAGAATACTGACGATAGTATTGGTTTTACATTTTGATTCTCGTTATCTTTCCTGATTATTGGATAACTTATCAGCATTTTTGGTGGCCCTGTACAATTTTGACACTTGTATTCTTCCAAAGCTTTATTTAAAAGTTTCTCCAGTTCGGTGTCAAATTCTTTTAATATCGTAGAAGGAATGGTTTTGTCGGTTATATCGTTTTTTTCTTTTATATCAGGTTCCTGAGAAAAGATGTTGTCGATGTATTCAGAAAACTCCATAGAAAGATCATTTCCAATATCCTTATCATTTTTCTTTTCTACAAAGTCATTTTTATTTTCTTTAGTTTTTAAACTGTTTTCTTCTATGGTTTCATTTCTTGGATTTAAAGGTCGAAGAATTCTTGAATGAATTATGTGAACAGTTTTTAAGGGAGTTTGGTTATTGTCTGGAGGTATCTGCATGTTTGCGATATTTCTAATCGGTTTTTCTTCTCCTAAAATACAAAAAAATTACCTAAAAATATGTTTAAATATTGTAGCATATAAAATGATTGAAATATAAAACACAGCACTAAACGCAGTGGTTTAGCTGAAACATAAAAGAAGATATTTACCATCTACGATATTCTTAGGGATAACAACTCTTTCTAATTCTTCCATCTTCACAGATTCTCCAGCTCTTAAATCCTCTTTATGGTAAGGATATTTGCCAATTACAAAATCAGGGTGTCTTCTGAAATACTCGTTTAATTGTGGTGGCAAATAATCTGGTTCTCCCCGGTGACTCCAAAAATAATAGTTAGGGAAAACATACGGGACTGGAGGAGGGTAGGGATGATAGTACTGAGAGGGGCAAGGTGGGTGAAACCTGTGTGGTGGTGGGTAGAAGAAATTTGGATGGGGGTGGTGTCTAATGGATGACTTAAACCGGTACCTGAAAGTAACAAAATATATAAAACTGGGAATCAAAACATATTATTTTAATTTTAAGAAACTGCACATTTGTACTAAAAACTGATACCTTCATAGTTTAAACTTCAGTAATAATTTTGGTTACAGTAATATACCCGGTTTTCTACAATGATCCAAAATGTTCAGTTTTTAAACAATTAATAAGTGAACAAACTTAAGGAACGAGGGGTGAATAGGGATGCTGTGCGGAGTAAACTAGTTAAAACTTTTATATTACTCTAAAATTTGAAAAAAAAATGAACTGAGGGCATACTTAATTTTTTTGTTATGAAGTCCATATCGTGGCCCACTATGCAAAATTCAATTTTAAAATTAAAACATCAGGGCCTATAAATATAAAATATCTATTAGGTATTATACATTTTTGAAAAGCTCTCATCCGCTATAATTTAATGATTAAAAAAGTCGCAAGAGTTCGCGAAAATCGCAAGTCCCTATCTCTAATAATAACCAAGATACCCTGCAACTGCAACGAAATTTGGACACTCTGTACTTTAAGTTCTGTAACTCTCGAAAATGTTTTTGTTCTCCTCAAATTCGATACAAATCTTAAAATTATCACGCAGTGTTTTACGATTTTTTTACAACAAGAGATCAGGTCTATTTAAAATTAAAAAAATTTGATAACACATATTTTTATTTTCAGAAAAAGCATGGTCATACCATTTTTTTTTCTTTAAAATAATTTTCCCTAAACCCCCATAGACGTCACTGGTGGAAATTTACTTTTTTCTTATATATTAAAAAATGTCTCTTGGTATATAGGGGATGCTTTTTAAAAAATATCTAAAATAATGTAAAAGTTATTATAATATATTTTTACATTTTTGGCACCTCGCAGTTTAAAAACTAGTTTAGGAGATACTGTGTTAGTAAAAAGTGTGGCAACTCTTAAATATCTTTAAGTATCTAAGGCCTTTTGGACATGTGGAAGTAAATAGTGATATCGACACTGTTGCCAGATTTTTAAGTTTTGTGCTACAACTATTTTTATCGTTTTTTTAAATAAAATGCCTCACTTATTTTAATTGCATTGAATTGAGCTGGTCAAATTTAGTAAATTTCTAAATTTTAAAAATGCTGTCTTTATTAGTTGCTTCAATATGATGAACTACACTTTCAGCACAACGTAGGAAAGTCAACACTAAATATCTTTAAAACCGCTTAACTGTGTTTACAAAATTCGGTATTTGGTGGTTTTTAACTGTCTTTAGACATGCCTAATTGATTAGTGATATCAGCATGTGTAGCAAATTTTAATAAAAATGCGGTGTTGTTATATCTCGGCAACTGGAAAAGAATAAATTTGGAAACTTACTAAAGTTGACACGCTTATTTTATTGTAATCAAAATAAATAAGGCATTTCATTAAAAAAGAAAACATGTAGCGCAAAACTGAAAAATCTGGCAACTATAAAGATATCACTGCTTAATTCCATTTGCCTCAAAATCTTCAAATACAAATATTCATAAACGCAGTTTCAGCGGTTCTGAAGATATTTGGGCGCATCTGATCTAAATTGTGGTGTTGCCATATCTTAGCAATCGGTAAAAATGGAAATTTAAAAATTTGTGGACTTCATAAATGGAGTATTTGATTAAAAAATAAACAAGAATATACGTGTAGCCCAAATCTGGAAAATCTGGCAACAGTGCGCATACCCCTATTGAATTATTCATATGCAATACCTTACAGATACCACATACTGTAAATTTAACTTAACTGGTTTATAAGATGCTAGCCGACCCGTGCCAAACTCGATGGGCGTTAATTATATTTTTTCTCTGACCTTTATCATAATAAAATATAGCCTTGAGCACTCCTAAATCGTGTAGTTTTCTGATTGTGAAAGAATTTTTAAGATGGGTTCAGTATATCTAAAGATTAGCTCCTACAAAGAATTAAACCAGCAAAAGTTACAAACTTTACTGTATTATAATATTAGTATAGATTTAAGAGTTGCAGTACTTTTTACTAACCCCGTTTGTTAATAGGAAGTTTTTTTCGTATATTTTATTGTAGAATCACTTCTTAAAATTTGTTGGTAGAGTTACTGGACACCCTGTGTACTTTTATTCATTGGCGGCACTATGAGAGAGGAGCGCGGTTGAGCGAGCGCGCAACCTAAATTTTTCTTGCCCAGCCGTTCATTTAACCTACCTAAAACCCTATTTTATCTACAATGTAAACACTTACCTCCATAATACCTACAGGGCGGTGGTATCTTCATAACATGGCTACCACCAGGCGGATAATCATTTCCAAATCTTAATGAAATCTGTGCATTTGCGTAATTGTTGCCATTTTTCTTGCTTGTCTTGCTGGGGTTGTTCGAAGATATAACTGTCGGTGGAATTGGTGTTGATGATTCGGAACGATCAAAACCACCTCTTTCAACAATTTCTAAATGGTCGAAATCCCGTGGTGTGCGAAAAATTTTTGAGAGGTCGCATTTTGCGATGCAGTTGTTAGTCTGAGATAAAAATATATGTAGGCTAATTAATAAAGAATTATCTAAAAACTCTCTTAAAACAACCTATAGCTATTAGATTCAGAACTATAGCAGCTTTATAAGATCGAAGAATACGATAAGGTATAGTTAAAACCATCGATATTTCATTTGCTTACATTCTTCAAAAGCACCGCTGATTAATCTGTTCTTTTTTCATGCAAATTAAACCGTAACTTTATAAATATGCTAAGAAATTATTTAAAAAATAGTTTATTACAATTAACGCAGCATCATCCTGCATTTCTCAAACAATTGTAAAATATATTATTTTGCCGAAGTCAACATTGGCCGATATTACATTTTACCCATTTGATCGGATTTATACAACTTTTTACCGAAGACACATTTCGTCCTAGGTAAGCCACGCACTGAAATGTGTCATAAAAACCTTACAAGACTAAATTTGGCCAAAAATGTTTAATTTTAAAGAAAATACTTAAAAATAACAAAAATAAAATTAAAAGTTTGACACCTTGTATCCCCCAAACGGTCAACTTTTGGACTAAAGTAAATTGCGTTAGAATTTGTGGTAGCATTTTGTACAGACCTTTCAGAGACACCCTGTAAAAACGTATTTTAAAACCCCCGTATAAACAATAAAAATTAAGTAAGTTAACTTAAGGGCAAATAAAACTTACCTTGGTTAAAATAACTAAAATTGTAACCACCACAAAACTTTTGCAGTGGATCATTACGACATGGACCTCTACGTTCAGTTCGTAATAATAATCTTCTGTTCCGCATTTCCAAATATATAACGCTGTTTAAAATTTTTCCCAAACAAAAATCACGACTACAAGTTTTGTTTAATATTTAGGTATGGTGACCTGACATTGATTGTTGGTGTTTCATTTAAAATATGTGACCATGAACTATATTTTTTTACTTGAAGATTTGGATATTGATTTAACTAAAAAGAAAGAATAAAGAAAGTATTTAAAAAAATTAGCTATGTAGCCGTCCTAAGCCAAAAAGACGCATCTCAATATTTCAACTTTGCGTAGGAAATTGAGATGCGTCGAATACGATTAGGATTCTATGTTTTTTTTAGATGTATCTAATTTTGTTATCAATTTTTAGGCACTATGGAGTTAAAATGCGTCTTTTTGCTAAGGGAATAAGTTAAACATAGTATCTAGCGTCCTTAAGAGCCATCCATACCTTATAAATCGAAAATATATTGAGATGCGTCTTTCTGCCTTAATACGGCAGTATTGTACTTATGGTCTGCTTAAGAAAAATAAAATATTTTACTTTGAAGGCATGTGCGATATAGAAAAAGTTTGTTGACACGGAACTTAAATACTTCAGGATTTGGGGGGGGGAAGAAAAGACCTCCGCAGCCAGTAGGTTCCACATTCTAGAAACTCTAGGAAGGAAAAGAGTGAAGAAAGCGGGAAGTTCGGGGCTTGTCGAGTTGGACTGTATAGTGATGCATACGTGCGGTTCCACGAGTTTCTCTGTTGGGAAGCGTGAGTAGAGTAATTATACTGGACAATTCTTCAGAGCAGAAGCCATGGAAGTACCTATAAAAAGCGATAAATCCCCCACAGCCCGACCATGGGCAAGAGAGGGAAGCCTTGTAAGTGAAGGATCATTAATGAGGCAAACAGCACTTCTTTGAATGGAATCAAGAATGCTAAGGGTTGTAGGGGACGCCATGCCCCAGATATAAGAACCATATTCCAAGGGAGGTCGGACTGTGGACACAAACAAAGTGTATAAATTAGAAGAGGAAAAATACCTTTGGGCTCGAAAGAGAAATCAACGCTTTTTGAATCTGCCGTGACTATAGATACAATGTGTTTATGCCAGTTAAGGTTATTTTCAAATGGGACGCCCACAAAATTGAAGGTGTCTTTGCTCTGCAAAACTAGGCCGCTCATAAGTAAAGGATGAGTATTTGATGACTATTTTCGCGACAAAGCACAGGGTTGTGTTTTGGATGAATTAAAATGGACGAGATTTTTGGCGCCCCAATACAATAATAAATTAAAATCCTGTAAAAGAGATATCTACATCGTTTTGCGTTTGCTTTCCAAATCAGGTTTAGAGATTGGCTTAGGAACCTGAAAACTGGAGTGAAGAGGTACTATGGTCGGCAAAACTATGAATCGAATTAGTTGTGGACGAAAGAAGGTCATTGATGTGAAGAAGAAACGATGTTGGTGCCAGTACAAAGCCCTAAGGCACTCCAGCATTTACTTGGTAATAGCTTGAAGTGTCTCCATCCAAAATAACTGATATACGTCGATCATAAAGATAGCTTGACAGCCAACTACCTAGTTTGGTTGAAAGACCATAGAAGGGAAATTTATTAAGAAGCGGCAGCCAGACCTGGTCAAAGCTTGATATATCAAGAGCAACGATCTGGGACTCACCTAGAAACTCAAGGTGGAAAGTGTTTCATTACTGTCAAAAGAAAAGGATAGTTTACAGCGAGCGTGGAGCGCCGAGATAAATTATTTCCCGAGACAGTAATGAAACTTTTCACCGAGGTTGGTATACTATTTTATTTACAACATTTTTTTGAAGTTCCTAATTGATTTATTTTTAATGAAAAATGTATCAATCCAAAAAATTATTTTTAATTTGTCAAATAATTGCACCACCACCTGGTTTTGTCGAGTGTCAAGTTGGCAAACTTTTGAATTTTTGTGATTGTTGCTAGGGTTACTTTTATTTTTGGCCCACGGGAGAAAAGTTAACTTTCCTCTCGTGGGTCGAAAGTAAATGTCAGAAAAAAGACAGTTATAAACTTTTAAAAAATCGGAAATGTTATGAATGTCGTGCACTGTCACTGCAAAATAATTGTAAAAGTGTATGCTTCCTCATTTTTTCCCAAAAATATAAAAATTGGGGTTTCCTTAAGTCTGAAACAAATTTGATTTCTTGACTTTTTTATTCGATGTGTGGTTTTCCCGTAAGTAAATACAAATTATTTCTTAACATGGTCAAATTACTGTCCCGTTCTATCAGGGGCGCAATAAGGGGCGGGCCAGGGGGCTTAGCCCCCAAGACGGTGATTAGCTCTCCCAACATTTTTGGGTATTTAAAATGTATAAGTGTTTTTTTGGCAAATATAGTCTATAAACTGGGGCTTAAGCCCTCAAAAACAGGTGACTAGTTGCGCCACTGCATTCTACTACTAAACTGTTTATTGTAATAAGGTAGTCATGTTGGGAGTACTTATTAGATTGTTTTACCAATCATGGCATGGATTAAAAGTTGAAATACTCGTATGAGTTAATATATTAACAAATATTTTTCCTGAGATTTTGTATTTCTTTTTAAAGAATAAAAATAAATAGTGATTTTCTAAAAATATGTATTTGCAATACATGAATGTACATGAGTGTACAGAAATGATTTGTATTTATGTACGCCAAAACCGTACCAGCGTTGAATTATTCAGGGGGTGGTCCGGGGGGACACATTTCCACCGGAACAAAAAATCCTCCACAGAGAAATTTGGTGTCAAATCCATAAGTTTAAATGTAATTTAAAAATTATACACTTTGTTATATACAGAATGTCTCTAAAAGGTTTGTACAAAATGTTAACAAACATTTCTTGGGCCAAAATACGATTTAACCCAATTTACCTTAGTCGAAAAGTTGGCAGATCGTTTGCTGTCTAAGTTTCAATTTTATTTTAGTTTTTTTATTATATTTTTTGGTATTAATAACTTTTCCATAAAATTAGGTATAAGCGGGTTTTTCAGGGTGGAAAATTGAAATCTGCTCACAATTTTTTTTGTGAAATGTAGAGGGAGCCACCTGCAATTGCTTAATTAAAAAAACCTTTATATATAATAATTATGCTTAAGGAATAAGTTATTAGTAGGGGGAACATAACGCTAGTTTTTCGTACTAACTTTTGTACCAAATGAGTCTTATTTGTAGCAAATGACTTTAGAGTATTTTTATACCATGTCAAAATTTATGAGGAGATTTTTGAATGATTTTAAACTAAAAAATAATCGTCAACTGTATTGAATATGGGGAATCATACGTCCGTCACTTATACAGTGACCGCCATAATTGTTGAACCATATGGAAAACTTTTTATTTCTTATTTCTCAAAAATATAATTTTTAATAAAAAATCGGCATAGGTATGCTTAAACTCACAAAACACTGATCAAACTTGGAATAGATCCTAGCGTGTATGGGGTTGATGATAATTTATAAATTTGGCAATGAGAAAACTACCCTAATTTTTTACCTTTAAACAAAATATTATTTGGTAAACTTTTTTAGAATTAAAAATTAGGCCCAAGTTTAAAAAAGAACCTCCTGGTTAAAAATAAAAAAATAAAACATACTTTTTTAACTTGTATAGCGACAAGATACCGAAATGGCCTCCTACTCATTTTTTTTTTTTTTTTGAAAGTTTTTGAATTATCCCCGTATCGGTTAATTTGACATATACAAAAAACTGCGATCTAGTTCGGGAAATATTACTCAAGAGAAAATTTAATTAATATTATTTTTTTATTGTTGGCATGCCCTATATGACTAGTTAAATTAACTATTTATCTAAAATGTCAAGTTCAATGCCAGTAGTGGTGCTGATTCAAAAGTTTTTTGACACTGTAAACTGTATACAATAAGGTGACACATCCACTTTAAACAACTCGTTAATAAAATAAATAAAACACTAAAATTGATGTTAAAAAAATGTATTTCCTTATTTCATGGGATCTATAATAAATATTTATAAATATATAAAATTTATAAAAACAATTATACAGGTATAATGACATGTACATATGTAGGTACTTTATTATTAGTTCAGACTTATCATCTTTCTTTAAAATACCAAATAGAATTACCATCTATAAAACTATAGCTGAGTATCTAACTATCTAGCATATTATTCCAAAATATTGTTATTTATTACCTAAATGTCAACATTTAAACATGGATACATATTTTTTACTATTAATTTTAATCTGGAACCAGGGCCGTATTATTCATTAGGCTGACTAGGCTACAGCCTAGGGCGCCATGAAAAAATAGGCACCAGACAGGGGAGTAATAGGCGCTAGACGCAGGGGAGTTTAGCAGTTTAGGTTAACGTGGGGATTGTTCTCACTCAAAATAGGCGCTATGGAGGAAAGGGACCTTTTATTTTTTGCTCTTCAAAAAATTTTTTTGGTGGAAAATAGGCGCTCCGGAGATTTTAGCCTAGGGCGCCTCAAGAGCCAGTTAATACGGCCCTGTCTGGAACTCTTGTTTTTTAGGCCTGTTCGTAGAGAACACTGGAAAGCTAGTGAGTGCCAATCGAGTATTATTATACTATATGAGCAAACAGTTTGGGTATATCGGCTAACAAACCAGCATCATTAGTCAGGCATGTTAACATGCCGGTATTTACCGATTATCTCTTTTCACATTGCCTCTGTGTTATGGTATTTAGCTCAACCGGTATAGTCAGGTGACCGGTTGCCAACTGGCCTCCAGGACGTATTTGTAAAGATCTAATTGGCGCTGACTAGTTTGTAATTTCTCTACGAAACAGACCCAATGGTTAGTAAAGAAATCACAAGCTAGCCCTTTAAGCTATTTAAGCTGTAATTTTAATGCATCCTGTATTGAGAAACAAATATTTCTTTGGCTTGCTGTTTAAACATATTTTTGTTGTTAAAAAAACTTAACTGCCATTCTACATCTAAAAGTGTAAATGTTTATATTCATGGTATTCAGTTACTCTACCGACAAACTCTAAGGCGTGATTTTATTAAAGAAAAAATAGGAAAAAACTTTTTATGGACATTTGTCCTATACGTTTTAGTTTTAGAACTACACTTCAGGGTGTTAAAATAACCAAGCAAAAATTAAATTTGTTTTAAACTAAACAGGAATAAAAAATATTTTTATTTTACGAGGATGCAGTTGCCTGCCGTTTTTCTTAAAAAATAATTGAAGCACTAATGGACGACACTAGGAAACTACTTTTTCCTGTATGCCAAAGAGGCCTCCCAATTTTAAAAAATATCTGGATTGGTATAAAATTATTATAAAAAAAACAATAATTTCTAAAGAAATTAACACCCCGTACTTCATAAACCAAGACGTTTAGGACATATGTATGTTCATAGGAAGTTTTTTCCTAATTTTCATTGTGGAATCACCCCATAAAGTTTGTCGGTAAAGTTAGTGGACACCCTGCATGAATATGAGTCCGGAAATGTTTCGTCGTTTTCAGCAATACGAGGTTTTTTAAACTATTCCGTCTTTAATGCTTTACCTTCATTAAAAACTCGTTAAAATATTAACATTAGTTCGGGTATACTGGGTAAAAAGTATTGCAACTCTTAAAAAGTTACATTTACCAAATTTGGTATCTGGAAGGTATCGGGCATGAAGAATTT
>JACEGR010007921.1:0-42987 GCA_014170235.1 Listronotus bonariensis
ATAATTATTATTAAAAATTTTAGTATTAATATTTGTAGATTTATAAAAATTAAATTATTAGCAAAAAGAACAACTAAAATCGATCTACTAGAAACCGAAATATACGTTAAAAACTAGATAAAGATTCATTGGATCCCCGTTTACCATTTAATTATCAGATCCTCCAATAGCCTAGTGGTATATGGCGTTGGATTCTCACAGGTGTTGCGGGTTCGACTCCCGGTGCCGGCGAGACTTTTTCATTAATTTATAGGTGATGACGTCTGGTGCTACCCCTATCTAGCACGTGGTGACTTGAGGCATAAAAATTCTAATTTTGCGTTAGGGGTTGGGATGGCACCAAAATTGTGTTTTCGGACCTTAAATTTCTCCCATGTATTTCTTATGGGAAAACTACCCTTATTGCCGCCGTACGCACATAGCTCTTCTACTATGAACCAATAGAGGATTTCTGTGTGCGTCACTCTCTATTTAAAAAATTTGCTTGAACTGTAAAAGACAGACAAATGATCAGTTTTAATAGTATTAATTGTGATAAAAATTATACTTAAGCGAAAAAATAAAAAGGATTAAAGCCTAAACACTTAAAAAACTTAATAACTGACCCAGTTAAGGTACAAACCAAGATATAGAGTGTGTCTACTTAAGTTCGTACCATAAGACAAACTTACTATTAATTTTACGAAAAAATTTAACCATTTGATATTAATTGTTTTCAGTGGTAGGTATGTATATGAAAGATCTTAAAAAATATAAATTTATATTATGAGGAAAGTACACTTATTTTTGCCAATATTGAAAATTTGTGGAAAAAAAATGTTTAGGACTAGGATTTTTTTCTGCAATAACGAGCATTTTTGAGCTTCTTTTACAAAAGTATTTTATTTCAAAATAAGTATCCAGTAATGTGGAAACTTAAATTTTCATTGTTAATTAAAACCTACAATCTTATCTGCTTCCTCATACCTAAAAAACAAGTATGTAGATATCGAATAAAATGGACCAAGCACAGTGGCCTATGGAAACTGAAATCCTACTACGCTTTTCTTAGTATAAGTAGGTAATATTAACTTATAGACTATAATACCTTTCAACTAAATAGGATCAACATAATCTAAAATTTATTTGGTTGGTAAGTTTGAGCATGCTATTTTCATATATTTCTTAAAATTATACACTTTTTTACATTTAGTACCATTTTTTATGCTAAATAAGTAATCTCGCAATAAAAGTTTAGTTTTCAAGAAATAATTCTATTTAGATTTTTATTTTCAGTTCTCATTTCCCTAATATTTATACCTATACATTTTTCCACATTAACCTATTCCAATCTAAGAAAAAAATAGTCTTCTACCAAATAGATTTTAATACACCATTAGCACTAAATTACCAATATTTAGTCATTAAAATATTAATAAATTTCAGTATAAACCACATTTTACACTTTTTATTAATGTTTTATGTATATTTACTCAATAAATCAATGTTTTTGAATATACCGCCGATTTTGACATTGGGAGTGCGTATGCGCATGCCCTGCCATTCCGCAGACCCTTTCTTCAAATTGTGCCACTTTTCGAAACGGCGATTGATCCTCTATCCTTGTCTATTCTCTTTGGGCTGATGTTTTGTGATTGTTGTGGCTGTTTATTTGTTATGTTTTTTATTCGGTTTAATTTTACGTGTGACCTGTGTTATAAATATAAATTATTAAAACAACATTTGTGTAAATTTATTGGTTTATTAAATAAACTATTTTTTAAATTATTTACGTTGTTTTTTATGAATAAAAACAAATTAACACTTTATGTAAGATTTATTTTTTTAACAAAATATTATATACATTAATATTTTACATAAATACGTAAAATATATTTAATGAATATCTTGCTGGAGGTAAAAACACAATGAACCAATAGAGGATTTCTGTGTGCGTCACTCCATATTTAAAAAATTTCCTTGAACTATAAGACAGACAAATGACAAGTTTAAAAAGCATAGGAATTGAAGGCTAGAATTAAAGTGAGGGTCAGAGTATAGACACTTTGTTTGAAGCCAACATCTCAACTGTTTATTTTTAAGCAAACATAAACATTTAGAGCCGTGTTGTCAGGTTGATAAAAATCTTAGGCAGAAAAATGCTCTTTAAAATATTAATAAGTATTTTAAAAAGAACTTATGACTTCTTTCGTTACTTTATATCTGTACATATTAAGTAAATAAAATAAATAAAATATAATTTGTTATAAGTGACTTATAGCAATGCATAATACGTTTTTGATTTAATATCAAGTATTAAAAAAAACTACTTTTGGCCAATCTTGCAACACCGTATTAAGTATTTACATTTTTTGTCGTTCGTGGTTCCCGAAATCTATTGGCCGAAAATAACTGCCGCGTGTTTATTACGCCTGCTGTGCATTTCACCTACCATGCATTATTCCTACTACAATGGCGTAGTAAGGATAGCAAATGTAACTAATGTAATTAATATAATAACAATAAACTTTCACAAAATAAACGCTTTATAAACAATAATATTAAGACGCCGTGTGTTGACAACACAAAATACAAAAGGTTACAAGTTCGAATAGTTCAAATGAACCAAGCTGTACTTAGATGTCGGGAACTATCAACAGACGGCACTATCGATAATAGTCAATAGATTTCGATAGTTCATAAAACTGAATTTATTGAAAATTAAAAAAACTAAAATGTATTTTGTAATTTGAGAAAAAAATAAAAAAACAAAATAAATTTTTCTTTAGCTTCCCAAAGATGGTTAGTCGGTTATGTAAACTAAATTGTTTTAGTCAAAACTATCGCACCGATTGCGCTATCGATACTTTGCAACATTTTCCTGGTACCGCTTCCCTGCCCCCACCGATGTCCGTGATACAAACAAACTTGTTGTTGTTTAATTCTAGTCTTCGATTCCTATGTTAAAAAGTATTAATATAGTGATAAAAATTATACTAAAGCGAAAAAATAAAAAGGCCTAAACACTAAATAACTGACCCAGTTGAGGTACAAACCAAGATTAGAGTGTGTCTACTTAAGTTCGTACCATAAGGCAAACTATTATTAATTTTACGAAAAAATTCAACCATCCCATATTAATTGTTTTCGGTGGTAGGTATATGAAATATCTTAAAAATTATAAATTTTTCTTAAGAGGAAAGTACACTTATTTTTGTCAATATCGAAAATTAGTGGAAAAAAGATGTTTAGGATTAAGATTTTTTTTCTGCAATACCGAGCATTTTTGAGATTCCTTTACAAAAGTATTTTATTTCAAAATAAGTAAGTATCCAGTATTGTACAAACTTAAATTTTCATTGTTAATTAAAACCTACAATCTTATCTGCTTCCTTATACCTAAAAAAACAAGTATGTAGATATCGAATAAAATGGACCAAGCACAGTGGCCTATGGAATCTGAAATCCTACTACGCTTTTCTCAGTATAAGTAATATTAACTTAGACACTATAATACCTTTCAATTAAATAGGATCAAAATAAATCTATAATTTATTTGGTTGGTAAGTTTAAGCGTGCTATTTTCCTATATTTCTTAAAATTACACACTTCTTTTACATTTTACAACCATTCTTTATGCTAAATATGTAATTTCACAATAAAAGTTTAGTTTTCAAGAAATAATTCTATTTAGATTTTCATTTTTAGTTCTTATTTCCCTAAAATTTATATATATTTTTCCACATTAACCTATTCCAATCTAAGAAAAAAATAGACTTCTACCAAATAGATTTTAATACACCATTAGAACTAAATTACCAATATTTAGTCATTAAATTATTAATAAATTTCAGTATTAACCACATTTCACACTTTTTATTAATGTTTTATGTATATTTACTCAATAAATCAATGATTTGAATATACCGCCGATTTTGACATTGGGAGTGCGTATGCGCATGCTCTGCCATCTCGCAGACCCTATCTTCAAATTGTGCCACTTTTCGAAACGGCGATTGATCCTCTATCCTTGTCTATTCTCTTTGACCCAAAGTCGGTCTATATAAGGTCACGACTATGGTGACCTAGAGGAAGGTGTGTAAACGACAACGGGACTATTTTGAAAAAACGGGTTTAAATTACAGCATTTCTATTAGAAAACAATAGAGGGCGCTCATATCAATTGGGATCAAATGAAACCAAGATGAAACAGTGTTGCCAGATATATCAATATGTAGTGGAATTCGTCCCATTTCTTTTCACAGATAATATGACGACTTTTGGATTTATGACTTTTAAAGCGTAATTAAAAAGAGCCTTAATCTATTTAAACTATTAAAATGTTACCTGGTTATCACGGGTTTTTTTTTGTTATTTTCTTTTTCTTTTACGTGGGTATTATTTGTATTTGTAAATTTGACATATTTATTCACTAAATAATACACCACAACACACAACATTACTTAAATGGTGCATATTTAATACCTTATATGTGTAATTATTAAAAATTTCAAGAATTTCCAAGTTTAAAATGTATTTATTTGTATAAAACATAGTAAATAAGGGGGCGTCCATAAATTACGTGAGGTGTTTTTTCCATATTTTGGACCCCCTCCCCCTTGGTGAGATTAGGTGAGATTTTCTTTAACCCCCCTATCTCATCTCACGTGAGATTTATAATGGGAATACAAAACTCTCAATTTCTTGAACCGAAATTGATTTTGTTTTCAAAAAATATAGAAGAGCAAAAAAAAGGTCCTCCATCCAAAAAAGCAAAAAAGCAACAATACATACATCACATTTTCCTGGGGGAGGCCTGTCCCAAAATTTATTTTTCTTTTCTTTTCTACCTACACAAAAATTACGTGAGATTTTCACAGACCCCCTTCCCCCCTCGTGAGATTTGGTAAGATTTTGCTCGACCCCCTCCCCCTAAAATGTCTCACGTAATTTATGGACGCCCCCTAACCCATTTTACATTTTAAGTAGGAATTTACGAAATGTCATTTTGCAACATAGCTTTCATGGGCATCTTTATTAAATTTTAACTTTTCTAAATCACTCTTTCCGCGACCTCCGAGTAGTGCGGTTCATGTTTACGTAGAGGTCTACATAGACCTTCCGGGTAGGCGATTGAAGGCATCGTACGAGCGTGGCTGTACCCTTGGGGATCGAGAAAAGACTCACGCTAAATTGGGGCGTCTTTCTTCTGGGGCTAAGCGCTGTGAGTGAAGATTCCTAAAGCCTGAAGTTTTTTGCGTTTTGGTGTTTGAACACATGGTATCCTCGCATGGCTGAGGAGGTGCGCACGCCTGCGGAAATACGTCAGTGATGAAAGTGAAGGTTATGCACGACACCAGTAGCAGCCACTGGCTAGATAGTCACAATTTATGCCCTTCAGAAATTAAAGTAACTAGCATTAGAATTAAAAAGTGAAAATATCGGGAGCCACCAGGGGCACAGGCCCGACTTACTGGAGACTCCTACCCAGAATACGTACTGGCAAATGGACCTTCGGGGACCTGAGTCAACAAACAAAGAAACAACAACAACAACTTTTCTAAATTTGACGTGTTATGCTAGGTTAACAACGACGTTTGAAAAATTGTCAAAATAATAATAATAATAATAATAATAATATTTATTTCCAAAAATATTTTTTACAATAATAAATAGTTTTAAAATAAAAGCACCATTTTACATTATTTTATACATGGTACTAAAAACACCTAGATATTTTATTAGATTATATCTGTATGTGTTTTTGGAATTTTTATCACAGTTATTTTCTTTCTATCTACTATATATTTCTATCTATTTTCTTTCTATCACACCTGCTCGAGGCAAAGGAGATCAACATTAATTTAAACTACTCTATCTTATAAAATAAATATAAAAAAATATAAATAAATTCCTTAACAAAGCTACGAAACCACCGTAGTGGTACAAGTACAATTAAAGCTTCTAACAGAGTATCACATAAAGTATATCTAAAACAATTTTCTGTATATTCTATCATAGTTATTATAAACATATTCTACACATTTAATGTTATAAGTCTTATCTCTAAATATTTGTCGAATGCTGGCAGGGACTAGATTATACAGTTTGGGACCTAGGTTCAATATTGATTTCAGGCTCAGTGTTTTAGTATTACAGGGCAATATTAAATTATCCTGCAATCTACCTCTTGTCGCATATTGATGATTAATATATTCTTTATTATCTAACCTTCTCATGAACTTGCAAACTGTTACAATAAAAGACATCTCACATTTAAAATTTTTTTAGAATATAAAAGAGATGTATGATATGTTCTAGACTTTTTATATATGATCTTTAAAATATAATTCTGAGCAATGTTTAATGGTCTTAGAGTTGTTTCATATAACCCGCCCCATATCAGCATTCCATACCTAATAATAGATTCTACAAGGGCTTTATAAATAGTTAAAACCAAATTCTGACTTAAAATTTCCCTCAGGATATAAAACTTATGAATCAGACCCTTCAAACCCTTAACCACTTTATCAATGTGTTTATTCCACTTTAAATGTTGGTCAACTATAATTCCTAAATATTTAGTTTCTGAAACTTCATAAATCATGTTAGAGTCATCTAATTTTAAATTTTGAAAAGGTGGCCTAAGTTTTTATTGTTGGAGTGAACGCTATATAATTGGTTTTTTAACATTTAATGAAAGTTTAGAAGAATCCAACCAATTTTTAATTAATCTCAGACCCATTTCTGCCCTTTGTTTAACCAACCCCTATGTATCCCCACTACATATCAAAACCGTGTCATCAGCGTAAGATAGAATAGTTCCCTCTATATTTACCTCCACCAAAAGAGAATTTATATAGATTAAAAACAATATAGGGCCCAATACTGTGCCCTGCGGAATGCCCATCTTTATGATTCTGGGTCCACTCATAGTTCCATTCAGCCTAAGGGCTTGTTCTCTGTGATCTAAATATGATTTAAAAGGTCCAACACGGGGCCACGCACACCATAACCAGAAAGAGCATATATTGATGATTATGTGCATTAAAATGGATCTTTTATTGTATTAAATATGAAATAAAGTAAATACGGCCTTGCTTCAAACTGCTAAATAGGAAATATTTCTAAAAAAGGAGATATCTATTTTTAAAATTTAACCGGTAAGTATTTAACTGGCAAATTATTTAAATATTTTTAAGTAGAACTTGATTTTTGTAATTGAAACTTACTTGACTGATCTCAAAGTTATTTTTACGCCGTTTATTAGTCCAAATTACCGTAAAACTTACGTTTATATTAATTTGGAATTTTTACTCTCTAGTAGATAATTTAAAATTTGACGTTAAAGTAGGGTAACTTCATAGTTTAGAATTGTACTAGGTATATCCTTGACAGATGCATTACACGTGCCTTCAAGGCTATGCATATTAGAGACAGTCTTGCCACTTGGCTATAAAGTAATAATTACTTTATTTATATTATACAGTGTGTTTTCGGAAGTTCTTACCAAATAAGAAAATTTTTATTTAACAACTCGAAAAAAGTGCCTTCTTCATAAAAAAACCGGCTTAATAAGAAAATACATTTTCACAAAAATATTTGTAGGTTAAATGTACAGCGTGGCCTAAAAAAACTTGTTTCCAAATTGAAATTTAGAGTATTTTTTAACTAGGGTAGAAAACTTACTAAAAGGGTGATTTCCTATGTCATTTTATGAAAAAAAGTTTCTATAACCATATGTCCGAAGTTGCTTCGTTTCTGAAATACAAGGCGTTAATTATTTTTTTAATAGTCGGTATTTTATAAATATCTTAAATACGAAACCACATACAAATAATTTTTCATTACAAAGAGTTTGTCAGTCACTTCAGAGTAAAAAGCGTGGGGTGCTTAATTTATTAAATGTTATAATTATTCTATTTGCAAATATCAGGGAGAAGTTATGAAAGAGGGAAAAGTTATGAAAAAATAGTAAAATGCACCCCACGCTTTTTTACTCTGAAGTGACTGACAAACTCTTTGTAATGAAAAATTATTTTCTAATTTTTAGTTCGGTTGCATATAAAAGCGTGTTTTTTAGTTTTTTAACCTATTATTTATTTTTCATTTTTTAGTTCGATATAGCAATTAGTTTTTTAAAATAAATGCTCCAGTTTATTCACTAAATAGTTTTCTTCGCCATGCATTCTTGATTTAAAGCTAAAGTGGCCACATAATTTTCACCTTTTAGAACTCCGTATTTCTATGTATTTTACACCTTTTATTATAAAATTGAAAAAAGTCAATTAACAAAAACGCAGCAAGTTATGCATCAATTGCCCTTGCGCATTCGCCATAATTAAAACGATTATTAAGGAATTTATTTATCCTGGCGATGGCGGTCCTAAAATCAGGATAACGGAATACTGTTTTTAAATTATTGCATTGTCATCGGTCCTTGATGCGTATGCTAAGTTTCAAAGAAATTGAAAACTAACCAGAACTAACCAGTTCACAGTATTCTTCCTTCTTTTTTTGCACACAATTCTTGATTTTTCATTTTTTAGTTCGATATATCAATTAGTTTTCTGGGGTCATGTGATATTGAAATGTTTCACGAACTATTTCGTAATCTAATCATTTCATTTAAAGCTTCACTGTTGCATGGGGTTTCAGAACGCAACTACTCCGAACAAGTTTCAGATTGGTCTACATGTAACGGGGTTTGTACCCGTTTAACGGGGGTTCTTGTTAACCCCATGGTCTTCCTGTCGTTTGCCGAGGGGTTGCGTCCTATGGGTGGACGCACGCTTGTTTAACTAAGGTGTTGCAACCTTATCCTGGTGCCCAACCCGTCGGCAAATGTTGTCAAGTTCGATAATTCAATTGTCTAATCTGGCTACTGTTTTTAAATTATTGCATTGTCATCGGTCCTTGATACGTGTGCAAAGTTTCAAAGAAATTGAATAGCTGGAAGTTGGTAAAAATTAGGCTCAAAGATTCCGTTACATAGATAGATAGATGGATAGATAGATGGATAGATAGTTACAACCCAAGTTAATAAAAGCGTGTTAAAAAAAGTACAACACTAAAAATTTGTATTTTGATTTACTTTATAGGAAAAAATATACAAACTACATAAAAAGCCAGTGGCGAACATTTTTCTCTCAATAATATTGGCTGTTGTGCCCACTGAGACGCTACTTGATCCAATAAAGTTAATCTAGGTAAAATTTTACAAGCGCTTGATTTCATTAAACAAATACACCAAAATGTTCCTCTGATTCTAATCTGATTTGAACCCACTCGATTAAGGGGTATTTAATATATTTATAAAATTTCGATTCTTTTTTAACTTTAACGCCCTGTATTTCAGGCAATTCCGGACATATGTTTATAGAAATTTTTCTTCATAAAATCACCCTTTAAAGTTTTGTGCCGTAGCTGGGATATACGGTGTATATTAATTTGATAACACGACTTCTTTAAGCCACCCTGTACATCCAACATACAATTATTTTTGTGGAAATGTATTTTCTTATCAAGCAGGACTTTTTTAAAGAGGCATTTTTTTCGTAAAGTAAATAAATAAAAAGTTTCTCATTTGGTAAAAACTTTCGAAGGCACGCTGTATATGTAACTAATTTTCATTTACTTTTTTAGATTACCCAAGTTTTTGCTGGCTAATTACACTACTACCGAATCCTAAAAACCTTTTTGGAAACTTTTTATTGAAAAACTCTGTACTGTTAGGTTCATAAATAAAAAATAATATGATTTCCTGAAGTTCAAGAAAAGCGTATATCGGCGTACCTAATGTAGCACTGTACAATACTTAATTCATAACTTTATTCCTTATCTAACCACCTTGACAATTTTTTATTACAGGTGAGCGGATCCTAGCTACGTCCTTGCTTAAAAGTAAATTTTATTATTTACTACATTTAACCAGTGGGCGAGAGTTAAATATTTTTTTGTCTAATCGCTACCTGCTAGTGTTCACCGCACTTAAACTCAGTGGAAGGAATCAAGCTTGCACGACGTGTATACTTAGCTTATAAGCTCTACACAAACGTTAAATATTTTTGTTTATTGTTGTATACAAAGCCTTGTGACAATAGCAATTATTTTTTTATATATAACGTGAACTGTTTAATGGAAGTCGGGGTTTTTTAAAAGAATCATTTGTTTTTATGTTTAACAAATAAGTATTCGCAACATTGCAAAACTCTATTTTATATATTTTAAAAAAACAAGTCTAAACTTTAGTTTTAAACTCTACTTGTATCTTAAGAGACAAGCAAAATTTTTGAATCAAGACTTTAAATACAAAAACTAAACAAAAGTTTAATTTCCAAAAATGTAAACGATAATTTAAAAAATTAAAGATAAAGCAAAAAATTCTATTTTTCTTTTTTTTTTGATTATTAATGACACAGTTCAAAATTCCTATTCCTATTTTTATTATCTAAAATAATTAAGGAATTGTTCCTCCTTCAGGGAAATGAGAGCTGAAGCTAAAATAAAATAATAATACTTTTATTATTCAACCGAAAAATGCATATAATAAAATTAAAATAATGGTGATCTTGGGAATTTGGGTATCCATTACGTAATTCTTTCAAAATATCATATTTTTGTCAAATACAACTCAAAATTGGGTAGTGTTCCCTATAGCGTCGTATTTAAAAATTATTAAAATTTTCTATTTTACTTTTGTACTATTTTTTGTACATATACAACATAAGCAGCAACCCCAGAAAGATCCCGATTGACCACAGTACACTCTAGTGACATATTTAGAACTATAATTTAGGCAAAAAATCAAGCCCGTTTTAAAAGCATGTCGATTACACTCCTTCTTCAAGGTCTCCTTAGTCACGACATTCGGCCATATTGCTTTGACGTGTTATGACGTCACATCTCCCATTTTTCGGCCATGTTGTTCAGTGCCGGAGATATATAGTTTATTTTATTAGTAGAACAACCGTTAACACAACAGTTTTTAATTATTATTAGGTTGTAAATTCTTTTACTTTAAATAAGAAATATTTGGAGTTACATCTTTCAACAAATATCACTTCCATGACAATGCAAAATGAAATGCGCAAATTCAAGACTATACAGGATTGGTCATCAGCTTTGATTTTACCCAGTCTTGCCAACTTTTCTCCGTGGAGTGCCCTTCCTTGCGTCCCCGACCTCGAACCGCCTAAAAGTTGAGGATATGTCGCAACCTTATAAATATAAACTAACCTTGCTAACAACCAAGGTTAACCCAAGATCGTTTAATAGGTAAAGCACATTCAGACTTATTTCGTTCTGACTTCTAGAGGCCAATAAACGACCCTTTTGTCCCCTATTGTCGGCAGGCGCTTTAACCAGGTGTTAACCTGCTATAATATTTGAACGGAACAGGGTGGAATTTACTTTTTTATAGGAAAAAATAGAAATTTCTTCAAATAAATTTATAGGAAAAAATAGAAATCTCTTCAAATAAATGTGCAGTTGTGTCGTCATGGTAGTCAAGAGAAGAGTCTTTTATATTTTTGCACTCAGTGATAAAGCATTTGGAACCCATCCGTCTTTTGATCCCGCATGTATAATTGTTATCCGCTTACCTCTGTTGGATGGTGCTTTTGTGTTACATTTACCACTTGAATCGTCCCAACCTTTTTGATGGCGTGTCATGGGTATCGTACCACGTTTCATCCAAGTAAATAATCGACCTTCCTTGACTTCTATACATATCTATTTTCGTAAGATATTCTAATCTCCATTTCCGTAGTCGTTGCGATTCCATCAGCACTTGTTTTTTGTCGATCTTCTTAAATTTGAATCCTAGTTTTTTCACAGTCTTCCACAATGTTGTTCTGCCACACTGTATGCCACTTTCGTCCATTTCTAGTCCCTTCATTAAGGTGTCCAATGTTGGTACATTTTGCTCTTCATACATTTTATAGATTTTTCGTCGAATTAGATCTTTATCACTTACATCAAGTTTTGTGGCAGTACCAGAATCGCATCTTTTCTTTCTCATGACTATCGGTTTTTTAACAATATCGCGTATGGTAGACTTTGGTATTTTCGTTAACCTGCACGTTTCTTCCAAAGCTGCTTGTATGGAAACATCGTTTCTTAAAGTTGAATATACATTCTTTACAATTTCTTTAGCATCAACAGAAAGATGCTTTCTCTTGCTGCTTGCTGTACTACTAAGCCATTTACTGTTCTAAGGGCATAAATATACCCAAACTCCTTTTGAAAAAATTCAGGTAGGTATAGGTAATTAAGGTATACCTTTATTTTTTATTACAATTGATTTTTGCCTACCGAAATTTATTTTTTAAGGTACCTACCTGTACCTATTTATCAAATTACACAAAAGGCCAAGTAGTTTTCATTATACCTTTACTTAATTAGGTAGGTAACCATATTATTCATATTATTTCCTTAAAAATTCAAATTGTAATAAAAAGTTACCTAGTACCCAAAATTATGTTTAGAAATACTAACTACATACCTCTTTACACATTTTTACATATTTTTAGACAATTTATATCTATCTATCAATATTTCAATTGCTTCTCAATGTAAAAGTAAAAGTCTACTCCGGCCCTGCCGTGCCGGTAGAGAAGATTTATTGGAGGCAATATAATCGAAGTCCTTAAGTCAGAACGATATAAGAATGAATACAGTTTAAGGTTGCCTCATTACGTCACATATGTACCGCACTGCTGGTTCCTTATTGGCGCCAACATAGCAAACAAGGATGTCTAGACGGATAATGCTATGAGGGCGAAAGAGCGCGATATACAATATTTAAAAATCAGCTAGAATAATCAATAATGTATTAATAGGAAATAAAGAAGTTATGGTAATAACTGGAATTAACAGTATTTTTTAATATTGACAAAAAACACAAACTACACTGTTAAAAACTTCATTAAATAATGAGCAAAATACATATGTGACGTATGGACCGCCATGTTGCAAGGCTTACGAGGCAACCTTACCTATTAAACGATCTTGAGGTTAACCGGGGTATACACGGTCATGCAAAACTGTCACATCTGTCAAAAATGCCAAAGCTCGAGCGCAAATTTGACCGTATGTATTATAAAAACTGCCACATCTGGCTTGGCATGCGACTCGATGTCCGAGTTTGATTTTTAGTGGCGCGCGTCGTGTAAACTTGTATATGTGTAGGACACGTCAGTTAACGTTCCAGTTTAGGAACGTCGTTTACGGGGTTATATTGTTGGTTTGGAGTTAACAAAATGGCTCTTTGGCGCCAGGAAGATGTATTGCGTGATTTTATAGATATGTACCAAGGTTATCCATGTTTTTGGAAAGTTAAAAGTCCATTGAAAAAATAAAAAATCTTTTTGCTGAATTACGCTTATGTTCAAGCTCATCACACCACCAGCTGCCAAAACTGACGCTGATCTGACAGGTACATCTGAATCGTGTATATCAAAAGCTTCATTTGACATTTGCTTTCATGCAAGTGCATTTCAGGTTTGCATGACCGTGTATACCCCGGTTTAGTTTATATTTATAAGGTCGGGGACGCAAGGAAGGACACTGCACGGAGAAAAGTTGGCGAGACTGAGTAAAATCAAAGCTGATGATCAATCCAGTGGCGTCTAGAATTTGCGCATTTCATTTTGTATTGTTTTGGAAGTGATATTTGTTGAAAGATGTAATTCCAAATGTTTTTTATTTAAAGTAAAAAAATTTACAACTTAATACTAATTAAAAACTGTTGTGTAAACGGTTTTTCCACTAATACAATAAATTGTATATCTCCGGCACTGAACAACATGGCCGAGAAAATGAGATGTGACGTCATACCACGTCAAAGCAATATGGCCGAATGTCGCGACCCTATATAGACCCAAGGTCGTTTAATAGGTAAGGTTGCCTCGTAAGCCTTGCAACATGGCGGACCATACGTCACATATGTATTTTGCTCATTATTTAATGAAGTTTTTAACAGTGTAGTTTGTGTTTTTTGTCAATATTAAAGAAATACTTTTTAATACTGTTAATTCCAGTTATTACCGTAACTTCTTTATTTCCTATTAATAAATTATTGATTATTCTAGCTGATTTTTAAATATTGTATATCGCGCTCTTTCGCTCTCATTGCATTATCCGTCTAGACATCCTTGTTTGCTATGTTGGCGCCAATAAGGAACCAGCAGTGCGGTACATATGTGACGTAATGAGGCAACCTTACCTATTAAACGACCTTGATATAGACCGACTTTGCTAACAACGCTCAAAATGCTCAAGCTCATTGGACTCAAAATGCTCCTTTAGCCGTTCCACTTAACCACCGCGGTTGTTGTGGTCACGGCGTAAACGTCACTCGTGACGTCATAACTTGCGCTCACGCGAAGCTTACGAAGACTCATTAAAAGGTGGGTCGAAGTAATCGTAAATGGGTTTACGACAGTAGCATTCCCATATAATATTTTTTGCCGGCGTTGTACATTTAATTTACTGGCATTGCCAACACTCTTTAATGGCAAGGCATTGGCAAAAAGGTATTAAAAAGACGCGAAAGTGGGCAATTGGCCGTTATTAGGCCACGTGTTGCAGATAATGTGATGGCATCCGTCATTAATAATTTATGATGAAAAAATGCCTTTAGGATGATGGCATCCATCATTAATAAGTTATTGGCAAAAAAATGCGTTTAGGATAATGGCATTTATCATTAAATAAGTATTGCAAGATTTATAAGTTGAATGTCCCAAAAGTTAAATAACATATTTAGAATTTTGTAATAAAAAAAAATGAGAAAAAAGGCAGGAAAACTTTATCAATAAAAAAATTACATAATATAAATTTTTATACCGTAACAATAAACCAAAAAAAAATAAATAAAAAGTATGTAATAAAATTAAAAAAGATAGTAAATCAAAAGAAAACACTTTAAAATAGTAAGTATTTAAGGGTCACTACACTCAATTTTCAGATCCAAAACATAAGGAGAAATATTTTAAAGGAGTTAAATGTCAAAAAAACTATTAAATATATATAATTTTTTTTATTAACATCTTTAAAACTTTTAATAAGGCAACTCCCTAATTTCATATAGTTTTTTAGGTAACTACAAATTTAAAAGGTTTTAAACGAAATGTTTACAACTCCTAACAGTCTACTTGAATAACCCGCCTTCTTGACTAGCCATCACCAATTAATTACACAGCACACACTAATTAGGTAATGAATACACTTAATTATGTCTACTAAAAACTCTTTTCTTTAAAAAAGAAACTAAAAAGCTAGAAAACAACGTAGAAAACAATTGCACAAAGCGGCCAAACAAAAGCGAGGTTGCCTCATCTGTCAAGTTGTCAAATCTTGTATTTCGGCTAAGCGGGAAATTTGAATATATCACCTTCGGTCGAAATCGTCGAAATTAACCTAGCTAATTTTACCATCATTTTATTTTTGTTCTCTTAAAATACATAATAAACATTTTGTTTGACTTAATTTTTATTTGCATGATTTGTATCAATAAAATGTTAGGAAAAGGCCATTTCCTTTAAATTATGTAAAAAAACATAAAATAATGTTGTTTAGTCGCCATTATAAATAAAACAGATCAAAAAGATTGCTCGAATGTTAGTTAAATACCAGTGTTAATAATGTTCCAAAACACCTCGTATAAAAACACGTGCCTTCGTTTTTATACCTTTAATAACAATGTAACGTAACTATGGTTACAATAACGGCAAAATCTTAAATTGTCAACAATTGTCAATGTCTCGAAGTTTACAGCACAAAAGTCGAAACTGTACTGACTGATCGAAGGCTTCCCGTCGCCCTTTTATAGTATGGTGGAAGAGTAAAGAATGATCTAGAATCTTCGAGAAATATCGTGAAAATTCCATAGTACAGGATGGCATAAAAGTTCTTAATGGATAATTCGGGCGTTTTCGGAAACCTTCGAAAGTGATGAAAGAACTTGGAAAAATTAAGGTAAATTATTTAAATAAATTAACAAACTAAATTAAATGATCCTAACTCTCTAAAATTCTATAACCTAAACACATTTTTGAAAGTCTGTAACATTGCCCCCTTCCAAGTTTTGATCGTCTCGATCATGTATCTTCACTGTCTTGATAACGGCTTAGCCTTTCTAGATGTACTACTTTCATCTTTGCCTGTGGACTCTTCTGTATACGGTGAACCCCCTTGATTCTTCTCGTATTGTATAACGAAACGTCTTCACCTTCTTCTGAGTCTTCAAACCTTGCTTGATTAATGCTCTCTGAACTTGGCGGTAATATGACATCTTCTGCAAGTACCACTTCTCGAATTGTTGTTTCTTTACTTTTTGGAAATCTCATCACAATTTCCTCATTGTTAGTTCTCAGTACCCGTTGTGGAAGGTCTAGTACAAACTTCTGATTTTTCATAATGTCAAGGCCGAGAATAACTTCGTCCATTATATCGGCAACAAACACAACGTGTGTAAATGTTGTTGTTCCTAGGGTAATTCTAGCTTCGTGTATGCCTTGAACTGGTATGACTTCACCATTGGCAGTTTCCAAAATATAATTCTTCTCAGGTCGGCATATTATACAGTGGGATATGATGTTTGGCCTCACGATGGTATGTGTAGAACCAGTATCTAGTACCATCTCACATTCTCGACCGCATAAATTTCCAGGTACTACCAAGCTGGAGCCATTGTTCTGTAACCGGGATACCCTAATTGTTGTTGTTGATGGTTCTTGGTAACACTTAGCCAGGTCTCGCCCCTTGAACTGGGAGTCTTCTGCACTACTGGAAGAGGCCTGAAAACTGGAGCAATTTCTCTGTATATGCCCCTCTTTACCACACTTCCAACAACGAATGATATTTCTTCTTTTAAATGTAACTCTGTTGTCTTTTTCAGTTTGTTGATTACGTATGATTTCTTGCAACTCCTGTATCACTCTGGTCAAATTAGTATATGGATTGCCATCTTTTGGTGGATAATTTGTTCTTCCAAGTCTTGCCTGAGTTCTGGATGTCCGCTTTGCTGTTTCAAACTGAAGTGCGTAAGCAAGAGCTTCAGAAATTTTCTTAAGCTTGGCCATTCTTAATGCTTGACTCATATCTGGATCACGTAGACCTTCAATAAAACTGCCAACAGCTAGTTCTTGTTTTATTTCTTCCGGGTAGGCTGGATATGACAGGTTAATTAGATGTACAATATCTGCTTCATACTCCTGGAGACTTTCGTTGTATTTCTGTCTTCGTCCATGGAGTTGCGCCTTATAGACTTCTTGTAGATGGGTTTCGCCGTACCTCATCTCCAGAAACATGACAATCGATTCATAATCGGACAACTTTTCTTCGGGAATGTTTCTTAACACCTCCATGGCTTTTCCTCGAAGAGCAAGTACAAGAGCTCGTGCTCTTTCTGTTGGGCTCCAGTTGTTGCCGTTTGCAGCTGCTTCAAATTGTCTAAGGTACGTAACCCACGGTACCTTTCCGTCAAAAGTTGGTGGTTTCATAACAGTTGCTGGAGTACCACATCCTGAGACTACCCCTTTACTGGCAATATTTTTAATTTGCTGCTGTAATTGTTGAACTTCCTGTTGCATTTGCTCTTTGACTTGTTGAACTTGATCTTGGACTAGTTGCACCTGACTATGAACCAATTGTACAGTCTGCTGCATTTGTTCTTCCACTTCTTTAACATCCTCTTTGGTAAGTTTTAACTCAAGCAACATCATTTCATCTTGACCGTTATAAAATTCCCCTTTTAGATTTTCTCTGATCTTCACCATCATCTCTTTTAATTCTTGCTTCATTTCTTCTTGACTGGTTCGAATTTCAAGCTTTATTTCTTCTAAACTGGACTTCATTTCGTTTTTAAAGTCTTCTTGTTTTTCTATCATTAGTTTCATAAGTGCACATATTTCCTCCATAGCTTCAGTCTGCTTTCTTGCTCCTACTGGCATCCAATCTTCGTAACCACTTCGGCTTCCTCGGGTAATCTCGTTCCGCTTCACTTTCTTCGGGTGACTTCGTTCCGCTTCCGACACCAAATGTTCCGAAACACCTCGTATAAAAACACGTGTCTTCGTTTTATACCTTTATTAACAATGAAACGTAACTATGGTTACAACAACGACAAAATCTTACTCTTGTCAATGTCTCGAAGTTTACAACACAAAAGTCGAATTTATACTGACTGATCGAAGGCTTCCCGTCGCCCTTTTATAGTATGGTGGAAGAGTAAAGAATGATCTAGAATCTTCGAGAAATATCGTGAAAATTCCATAGTACAGGATGGCATAAAAGTTCTTAATGGATAATTCGGGCGTTTTCGGAAACCTTCGAAAGTGATGAAAGAACTTGGAAAAATTAAGGTAAATTATTTAAATAAATTAACAAACTAAATTAAATGATCCTAACTCTCTAAAATTCTATAACCTAAACACATTTTTGAAAGTCTGTAACAATAATATGGTTTGAAAAGTATAAATATGCGTTGAAGGTTTGCCTTCAAAAATCCAATATTTATTTGCCTGCAACAAAAAGGCATGCTTTATTTAATCAGGATTGGTATGCCGCCATTTTTGTATGCTTGCCGGCAATTCGCCTGCATGTAAAATTTATTGGCAATTGAGTGTTTATTTAGGGTTAACTTTTTAATGCGTATTAGATGTTGGCATAATATTGCCACCAATTGCCAATGTTTTACCATCAATGCCAATATGAAAAATGTATATTGCCGGCAAATAGTGTTTGCTGGGTTCGCAAGCAAGTGGAATGGGTAAAACTGCGGTCGCGAGCGTGAGCGTTGTGAGCGCTTACTGGAACGCTCCCAAGGAATCCACAGTATTGACTATTGACAGAAAATCAACCGAAGATTAAAGACATCGCGTTCTTCGAAGACAGCTACAGAAAACCAATGATCTAAAAATTAAAAGGATTGCTAATAGAAAATGATCCCTATATATTTTCAATAGACCTGCGCACGAAATTTTTACCCCACACTGGGAGAATTGCTGTCCACCTTTGCACATGCGCAGTTCTTATAAAAGTTAGCATTTTTCATTTAAAACCCAATATAGTGTTGGCAACATTGACAAAATTTGCAGTATTTTAATAAATATAGTGGTTGCAACACTGAAAACGTTTACCTATACAGTGACAGGACCACACTCATCCTAATTTAAATTATAATTTGGGATTTCCCGATCGTAAAATCCAGGTAAAATTGACGCCGTCGGCCGCCCAAATCAATCTCCCATCTACGGTCGACCGTTATCAGGTATAATCATTTGGTATTTGGTGTTTCATTTGTGCGTTGTGAGTAATTCTTGCTGTTTTTTAACTTTTGTTTAATTTAAGTTTTGCATAACCAAAACTAAATAATGAGTAAGTAGCAAATTTTCTGTTTTAAATAATACTCTTTATTGCCATGCAGTCAATTTTTTAGAGATCAATAAATCCATTATTGTTTTAAATAGCCATGGTTTGGGTTATTTTTTTTTAAAAGGAATTGTATTTAAGGATTATAAAAAAATATACATGGCGTTCCATTTAAAATAACAAACTTGCCCTATATACAAAAATTGGCCGTTTTCGTAAGAAATAAATGTCACAACCAAATGGCAAGGTTATAAAAAGAAACTTTAAAAAAATCCAAGGCTTTCTGCGAACACCGAATTTTGATAATTTTATTTGTTCTAAAATTATTCGCGGTCAAAATGGGTTAAAATATAGTCGCACACCCAGTATTAGCATTTGACTAATGCATTTATAATCACACAAAATAAAATATGGCAGTTTAATCAAAATACTTTGACATATTTTCAAGTTATAACACGTAGCCATAAGCAATTTCGTCGACAATATCACGAAGTGGCGTATCTCAAAAAGTAGAAAAATTGACTAGAGCTGATGTAACTGCTTAAAAAGTTGCTTCTTAATATTACAAATTGGCATACGTTACATTTTGATACCTTTAAAAGTTATAGAAATGTAATACTAAGCCATTATGAGTCCATTACCAATTTTAATATTTGATTTCGCGTTTTTTTTGTGGTTTCAACTACAAATATAAGGTCAGTTTGGCCCTAACCCCAAAAATAAACAATTTCAATGGCATTACACGCCAAATTTAACTGAACGACTGCTACGGCAACGGGACGGAAATATTAGTTTATGAATTGAGATTTATTTCTCAAACAAGTTACACCACTTGTGTCAAGGTACTGTAAAGAGGGAAGATAATAATGCGGAAAAAAATTTCGTGCAGGTTTGAGGCTCCGTCAAAGTGGGTCGTCATAAATCAAAAATAAGGTGTTTTAGCAAAAAACTGAATGTAAATTGAGATCAGTGCTTCTAAGCACTCTCGTTTGCTAAATTTCAATAAAATCGGCGATACGACCGAAAAATAAAGTTATACAACAAAAAATAGTCCCCAATATAAAACCGGTTTACTTTTTAGGGACTACTATGAAAGACGAATACAGACTTAAAATAAAATATTTAAATATGTATACCCAAAAACAAAATTACTTGGTATATTTTCTTTATAAATGAATCATATACAAAATGTTAAACCCGGTCCTGTTGTTTGTTTTTCGCTAGTCAGTAGATGTGTACTGCGCATGCCCACAAGGGGACTGCGCAGTGCCCAGGTAGGGGTTATTATGATTTTCGCTGCATTCATTCATATTTATTTTTCAGATCATTGCAGAAAACGCAAACCCAACACCAAGGGCGCATTCAGATACGACAAAATTGGGGTAAACTTTATTTTATATTATAAAAAGTAATTATTATTAGATAAGTATGTATTTATATTAACTCTTTGTTATAGCTAATTCCATGTTAAAAAAATATATGTTCTGTAGACATATGTAAATAAACATTAAACATTTTACCCTGTTCAAAAATGTTTTTTTTAAATCTTGGGACAGTCGCTAAAGACTTAAGTCTAAGTGTTAACATACCGTAAAAGGTAAAAGACATTGGTAAAACTAACCCTGCACTTCAAGACTTAGGAAAAAGAAAAAATAATTGAAAAAGTAGCTTACACAGTTAGGACACTCTGTGGATGAAAAAACAAAAATGTGGGAAGTTCGGGTCCTCTAAAATTGGACTTTAAAAGGATGTATAAAAGTAACACTATGGCCGCGGTCCTTGGGAAAATGCTTGTATTTAAGGCATTTTTCGCAATGAAGGAAAATAACGATAGTAATCAAAGAAAAAGTTAAATGCACAACTCGTTTAGTGAAATGTATTTTTTTAGTATTTTTATTGTATCTATTATGGTTTCTCCAAAATTATAGTATTTAATTTTATATGGGACACCCTGTACATAAACACACATTATGCATGTGCATTATTTATTCACATTTTAGTTCACTGGACGGTAAAAAATGCATTTTATTGTCATTAGAAAAAAATAATGTAATGCCATCATCTAAAAGGCATATTTTTGCCAAAACCTTTTTAATGATGGATGCCATCATCCTAAATGCATTTTTTCAGTATAACTTAATGATGGATGCCATCATCCTAAAAGCATTTTTTCATCATAACTTATTAATGATGGATGCCATCACATTTTCTGCAACACGCGGCCCAAATTCGGTTAAACCGAAAGTAATGCGCAGATGCTATTATATCCATCACACAGTATAATATCCTAAAATTTGAAAGGCGTACGTTTTTACTAAAGGAAATAAAATGCTGGATGGTAATTTCGTTGTCATCCGGTATGGTAGTCTTGTTAAGAGTACTTAGTTTTGCTTTGGGAATAATTATATGAACTAAAAATTTAAACATTGATGTATTGACCATTCTTTTTTATAGTTAGTTAATTTTGCTTTAAAAAATCTATAACGAAGGTAATTTTATTTGCTGTAAAATTAGATATTAAAGGTATTAAATGACCATGCCAAGAAATGTTTTGTCTTTATTTACGCGAAAACCGTAAATCGAATAAAAAAATAATAGGACGTTAAATTTGTTTAAAACTAGGGGAAGGAGAATTTAATAAAGCATATATATTTTTTTTTATTTTAGGCAAACACAGTGGCGTACATTTTTTCTGAAAAATATTTACCGTATACAGTATGTCCACCGATGGACTTTACAATAGGACAAATGGATCAAAAATTTAAATGTTTAAAAAAATTGTGTATGGCAACTGCTTTTGCTTAAAAAACAAGATTCACGTTAAAACATTGTTTAGTTTTGTACAGGGTCTCCAAAAACTACAAAAATGTGAAAATGGACCAAGATAAAATTACCTTTATTTTTACTAATTTAGCAAAATGTCAAATAAAAAAGGTTTTAAGAAAAAATGAGGATCCCATATCTGAAATTTCACATAAAATAAACAAAAACATTTTTTGATATTATATTATTTTATTCATGTTTTACACCCTTTTTACGTAATTTACCTTTTTGCATTTAAATATATTTGACAAACTTTGACGTTAAATATTTTGTTATATTAAAATTACGTATAAAAGGTAAAAAACATGATTTAAAAAAATATAATCCTAGAAACAAAATTTTGTTTATTTTATGTAAAATTTTAGATATGGGATCTTCATTCAATTCTAAAAACCTTTTTAATTTAACATTTTGCTAAATTATTAAAAATAAAGGTAGTTTTGTGCTGGTTCACTTTTCACATTTTTCTAGTTTTTGGAGCCCCTCTACAAAACAAAACACATTTATCAACGTGAATCTTGTTTTTAACAAGCAAAAGCAGTGCCTTTCTTGATCATTTAAATTTTTGGTCCATTTGTCCTATTGTAAAGTCCATCCGTGGACATACCCAGCAAACACTATTTGCCGGCAATGTACATTTTTCATATTGGCATTGATGCTAAAGCATTGGCAATTGGTGGCTATATTATGCCAACATCTTATACGCATTAAAAAGTCAACCCGAAATAAACACTTAATTGCCAATAAATTTTACATGTACGGCGAATTGCCGGCAAGCATACAAAAATGGCGGCATACCAATCCTGATTAAATAAAGCACGCGTTTTTGTTGCAGGCAAATCAATATTGGATTTTCGAAGGCAAACCTTCAACGCATATTCATACTTTTTAAACCATATTATTAACATTGCTATTTAACTAACATTAAAGCAATTTTTTTGATCTGTTTTATTTATAATGGCAGCTAAACAACATTATTTTATGTTTTTTTACATAATTTAAAGGAAATGGTCTTTTCATAACATTTTAGGCTGTTAAAAATCATGGAAAATAGGTCAAACAAAATGTTTATTATGTATTTTGACCGAATAAAAATAAAAATGATGGTAAAATTAGCTACGTTAATTTCGACCTGAAGGTGACCGCTTTGTGCATTTGTTTTCATGGTTTTCTAGCTTTTTAGTTTCTTTTTTTAAAGAAAAGAGTTTTTTAATAGACATAATTAAATGTATTCATTACCTAATAAGGTGTGTTGTGTGATTAATTGATGATGGCTAGTCGAGAAGGCAAGATATTCAAGTAGACTGTTAGGAGCTGTAAACATTTTGTTTAAAAACTTTATTAAGTTTAAAGACGTGTTAATAAAAAATATTATATATATTTAATAGTTTTTTTGACATACCGATAGATGGCGTAATGGACAATAAACTACTACGTTTCTGCACAATATCTTCGCTTTTATCGTCTAAACCGAAAACGATTATTAAAATAATTGTAAGCGGTCTGCGGTAGGTGATTCTCACCAGCTTTGAAAGAAATATCTTCGGCTAGTGTAAAAATCTGCATCTCCGTTGGACAGTGTTCCGAGATGGCATTCTATCAAAGAAAATATCGCATCATTTTAGCTTTTAAAAAAAGTATATGCGACAATTTTCGTCAATAAGACGTCAGCTTGCTGCTTGGGAGTATCTGCATTTGCCTAATTTTCGTGTCTTTTTTGTTCTTTTTTTTATTAATAACTTATTAATGATGGATGCCATCATCTTAAACGCATTTTTTTGCCAATAACTTATTAATGACGGATGCCATCACTTTATCTGCAACACGTGGCCTAATAACGGCCAATTGCTCACTTTCGCGTCTTTTTGTTTACCTTTTGCCAATGCCTTGCCATTAAAGAGTGTTGGCAATGCCAGTAATTAAATGTACAACGCCGGCAAAAAATGTTATATGGGTACTGTATACGTCACGGACGACATTGGTAAAAATCATTGTTTTTCCTATATCTTATTTTTTTTTGCTTAGAAGATCTGTCTTGATAAAAAACGATAATGTTTCTTAAATTTTAATACCATTTAGTTCCAAAAGTAGATATTTAGGACATATCGTCGGCGTCGGTGCTGGGATTGCCAAACCTGATAAGTGCATTTTTTCGAATTTTATTTTTTTAGCGCATGGGCTTCCTTTTAAACGCTACAATGAATGGTTTATGATATAAATATTTTGTTATGTGCAAAACATCTGAATGCCATTTTTGATATGTGGATAAAACATCTTCCAAATTTTGCATATCTACCCTATTTTTACTAAATAATTTACAATTTAAGAGCAGCGCCGGATTTAGACTTTGGCGGCGTATAGGCCGAGCATGTTGTAAAGGCCCTGGAAGATTAAAAAAATAGGTCCTCACCTCAATTCAACGACCTTTTCTTAAACATTCTTATACATATGTATAGAAGCTCTCCAAAAGATTAAGAAGAGAAAAAATAAATTAAAAAGACCCTCACCTCTTTAAAAGCGACCTTTTTAATTTTTTGTTTTATCTACAAAATAAGACACGGGATCAACACAAACATATACCTGATACTATTGGCCTAAAAGAAACACTTTGGTAAAGAAAATTTTTGTTTTGGAATTTGCAAAAAAGTTAATTTTTTGGTTAGACCTTGGGATAGAGCCCACAGAGAAAATCAAAACTTTTAAAGGCAAATCCTTCATTTGTATTGTTTCTTCGTGAATTTAATTAAATTTTATTGACAAATATCGAATGTTATAAAATTATCTATATTTTAAAAATAAAACTATAGCCAGTTAAAATTTTTTGACTCTACAATTTTTATGCAGAGACTTACAGATGCCTCTATTAACAAGAAAAATTCAGAATTTTTGCGAAATTTGAGATTTGTCGATAAAATTTGATCAAATATATAAAAAGAATATAAATAGAAAATTTGCTTTTCAAATTTTTGATTTTCTCTGGGAGGGCTAATCAAAAAATTAACTTTTTTCGCAAATTCCAAAATATATTTTTTTACCAGTGTTCCTCTTACGGCCAATAGCATTTGATATACTGGGTTAGTAAAAGTACTGCAGCTTTTAAATATCTTTAAAACCGCTAAAGCTAAATTTGTTTTATTTGGTATTTAGGGTGTTTTGGACATGAGAAATTTAAGAGTAATATCGACACTGTTGCCAGATTTCCCAGTTACACGTGGGCTACACGTATATTTTCATTTTTCTAAATGGAATGCCCCATTTATTTCTGTTTAAGATACAAATTTTTTTTAACCTTTATTTTTATTAGTATTTTAAATATTCTTTGTACGATTTTTTTTTTAAATTTGACAGTGGTAATAGAAGCAGAGAGGGCGTTATTAAGCGTTAAATTAACTAAATTTATTTAAGCCAGTAAAGCATCGAGACGCACCAGAATAAATATTTGTAACAAAAAGAATATAGGCCATTGACTTTTTGTACAGTTTTTATATTTTTTCTACATTAAAAAAATAAAAAGAAAATTTTATCTCCGAATATTTTTCGTAGCTTGCTTGCTTAGTTTAAAAAATAATAATAAAGTTCGTTATTTTGCGTTAAATCACTCAAAAACACAAGGATTTTTTAAATTACGTAAAAATTAATAAATACTAAATAAAATAACAATATTATCTAAACTAATGAATTTTATGAAGTCATGTGTTAATAAAATGTATCCTATGTTTTTTGGTTGGTCCAGGAGTATACAAGGTGCCGCACCACAAACGCCTCGGTCTCTAATACAAAACCGGTATTATTTTTTAAAACATTTCTTTACAGGGGTATGTGGGTATATTGGGAGCATAATTTAAAATTATAAGGAATTATACAGGGTGTTCCAAAAAAGATCCATATTAAACTTGTATTTTAAAAAGGAACACCCTGTATATTAGTTTATTTTTGGATTGTGGACATAAAAATAAGGTAATTATCAAGCTGATCCCTATACCAAAAATTGGTATAGGGATCGCAGGATGTTTTTGAGATATTTAGGATTTTCAAAAAATCATGACAAAAACAAAATTTTAATATATCCTACCTTACTTATTTTCATTTTTCATTTTAAAAGCTTTTATTATTACAAGTGTTTTTATAACGTCACATCTACAATTTCAAAATTAATATGAATGTTCTTCGGGCATCCGGAAGGACTGCCAGCCAGTGCCCGAGATTGGGACCCATGGAACACTGGGTGCGCAGGTGGAGGCGCAGGGAGTGTCAGTAACATCTTTACTCATGTTAAGGAAGCCTCTGTCCGTCACCTTTCAGAGGCATTTTTTATTTGCTGGCAGCTGTTGCTGGTTTTGTTTTGGTGTTTTGAGAAGACGGTGTTTTGGCGAATGATTGGTATGAGACTCCACGGGAAAAATTAGCCGCAAAAACCCGCTTGATAAATCAGGTACTGGGTAGCTTGCGATTAGGTTACTAAGTGTGGTTTCTAATTACATATTAGAACGTTAGGGTTGGATGTAGCGTTCTTGGTACAGGGGTTTGTGCTTGGGGTTGTCATTGGATCTTATTCTTGTTAGGTCGGTGGTTAGTGGACTGAGTTGTGGTTTCGTTCGAAAGAATTTGTCTGCAGTCTGTATTATGTAATCCGTGATTGTCGGGGTATTTGTCTGTTGGTGTAAGTCTGCTATGCGTGCGTAACGACCGAGGCCTGTTACTGCACGCAGTATTTTGTTTTGAAGTCTTTGTATTCTTGCTAGTTGTGTGTCCTACCTTACTTAGGTTTGACTCTGTATATTATGTTATATTGCTAGAAAATAAACTGTGCCATCACTTATATTTAATTTTTTCCAAAAAATTATAACGGGTGTCCAGAAATTAATATTTATTATTGGCTACCTTGAAGTGCAAGTTAATCGCTTATTTGAAATGAAACACCCCGAATATTATTCCATTTTTGGATTTCAGAAAATAAAAATAAGGTAAGTTTCTTTAGTAATTCTCATGTCAAAAATGTAACGTTTTTAAGATATATAGGATTTTTAAATAATTTATAAAAAAAAACAAAACCCAATTTTTTGATATAGGGAAACTTTTTTATTTTAAATGGAACACCCTGTATATTTTCCTCCATAAATCTTATTTTTTTTTCTGTAAACAAATGTAATATAAGCCATGGTTGTTTAAAAAAATAATGGAAATATTGACCTTTGAAAACTATACTGGCTTTATTTTCGTATTTTTTTGTAACAGTTATGTTTCATTGTTAAATAATATTCTTAATTGCTGTAAGGTCAATTATATGAAGGTCAATTAATCCGTTGTTTTTTAGAATAACCATGGCTTATGCAACATTTTTTTAAAGAGAAACGACTAAATTTTAAAATTTTTGGAATATCAAAAATTAAGTTTTGTTTTTTTTCTTAAATAAATTATTCAAAAACCCTAAATATCTTAAATACATTACATTTTTGACATGGGAATTACTAAAGAAATTTACCTTATTTGTATTCCCTAAATCCAAAAATGGAATAATAAACAGGGTCATTTATAATGAGCGATTAATTTGCACTTCAAAGTAGCTAATAATAAATATTAATTTCTGGACACCCTGTACAATTTTTTGCAAGAAAATTAAATGAAGACAATGGCATAGTATATTTTCTGTTAATATAACAAAATATACAGAGTCAAAGCTAAGTTAAGTAGGATATATTAAAATTTTGTTTGTGTCATGATTTTTCAAAAATCATAAATATCTCAAAAACCTTTTATTTTTGGTATAGGGATCGCTAATAAAACTTACCTTATTTTCATGTCCACAATCCAAAAATAAACTAATATACAAGGTGTTCCATTTAAAAAACACAAGTTTGATATGAATCTTTTTTGTTGAAACACCCTGTATAATTCCCTATAACTTTAAATTATGCTCACAATATACTCACATATCCTTGTAAAAAATGTTTTTAAACAATAATACCATTTTTGTATAAGAGACCGAGGCGTTTGTGGTGCGCCACCAGGTATATTTGAGTGTTTCTTTTTCTCAAAAACTAAGCAAGTTATAAAACAAATTTAAGAGACAACAATGCTTTATTTTTATTTGTCTAGGTTAATAAAATATTGGGCAACAGCAGCCTACTTTTTTTTTAGTTATTTGTTTAAGTGCTGTTCGAGTTGCCACTGGAGTTAAAAAATTACAAGTTAGCCCCTAATGTTATAAATAATATTGCCATATACAAGGTGTTTTCTAACAACAGTATGAAATTTAAAAAGCTAATATGTATATTATCTTATAAAAAAGTTTCCATTACAGTACATCCAGAGCTGTTTTATTTTTGAGATATGGCGCGGCGCGGCGTGTTAAAGTTTAAAAAAATCGAAACTTTACAAATATTTATTAATATATTTAAACCGATTTACTTTAAATTGGTACAACTACTTAAGGTAAAAACGCGTTTTTTAGCCTTTACTAGATTAAAATAATTGGGTTCAGTTTCGTCGCAGTCTTCACTACAGCCAATATTATTAAGAAAAAAGTACACCACTGGCTGTGTTTGTGGTTTTTATGTTTTTCTTTCAAATAAGCAACTAAAAACACAAGTTTTTATTTCTTCCTTAGGCTTTGTTTTTAAGAAAAGATTAAAGCGTAACTCGTTTTAAAAAGGACCCGTAGATACCTAAAATATAAACTAAAAATAAAAAAACAAGCAATTTCGATGTTAAGGTAAATGAGCAAAATGATCATCTTTTGATAAAATACACGACTGCTGGTCAAACTTATGGATTATTTTTGGTTTTTATTATGAAAAAAAGGCGGTGGCGTAATTTTTTTACAATAATATTGTTTATGATGTCTACTGAAACGCCACTGTACCCAATAATTTAAATTTAGTTAAAGCTTAATAGGCTCCCTAATACTTCCTACTACTGTACCAAACTAAATAGGTAAAAATATAGGTATTTAAAATATTAAAAATAATAATACCGATATTTTTTAAAAAGATTATCGCCCTGTATCTCAAATTATTCAGCTCTGGACATATGTTCATTAAAACTTTTTTCATAAAACGACATAAGGAACACCCCTTAAAGTTTCGTACCGTAGTTAGGAAACACCCTGTATCTAGTTTATTAAAATCCGTTGAATAGTGATAAGAAACTAAATAAAAAAAATTGGTACTCCCTATATAATATTTTTTTAAATACTAATAATTATTTTTCAATTTTTTATATTAAAGCAGTTTTGTAAATCTCCAGATGGTATAATAACATAGTTAGAATGCATTTTAGGTTTATTGGTTTTTTAATATAACATCTTCTTGACCCAAAACAATTAAAACAATCTATATAAGTTTTTTTGGATATATTGTACATATAAAACTTCCTCTTAAATCAGTCTATCGATTTAAAAAACGCATTAAAATCCGTTAGGTAATATCGAATTTTAAATGTGAACTATTTTTTAACACTCTGTATATGTTTTGTAATACTATTATACATATAAACCTTCCTCTTAAATCACTCTATCTATAAAAACCGCATCAAAATCCATAGAGAATAGTAACGTCATATTCGAATTTTAAATGTAAACTATGTTTTTAAACACTCTGTATATGTTTATTTTTTGACATTATTTTAAATGTAAAACTTCTTTTGAATCAGTATATCTATTAAAAAAACGCATAAAAATCCATTAAGTAATATCGAATTTTACATGTAAACTGTTTTTTTAAACACTCTGTATACGATTTTTTTGAATACTATTATACATGTAAACCTTTTTTTTGCATCACTCAATCTATTAAAAACCGCATCAAAATTCGCTGAGTAATATCGAATTTTAAATGTAAACTTTTTTTTAAACACTTTATATATGTTTTTTTGGATATTATTGTACATATAAAACTTCCTCTTAAATCAGTCTATCTATTAAAAAAACGCATTAAAATCCGTTAGGTAATATCGAATTTTAAATGTAAACTATTTTTTTAAATACTTTTTATATGTTTTTTAATACTATTATTGATATAAACTTTCGTCTTAAATCACTCTATCTATAAAAACCGCATCAAAATCCGAGAATAGTAACGTCAATATCGAATTTTAAATGTAAACTATGTTTTTAAACACTCTGTATATGTTTTATATGTTCATTTTTTGACATTATTATTAGGGCCCTATTATCCATTAGGCTGACTAGGGCGCCATAAAAAAATAGGCGAAAAGTTTAGGTTGAGTGGGGATTTTTGGGAACTAATTTCTTAAAAGAGGCGCGAAAAGGAGCGAAAGACCTTTTTTTTGGTCATTAAATTTAATTTCGGGTAAAATAAGGCGCCTGGCACTTAAAATAGGCGTTACGGAGGAAAAGACCTTCTTTGGTAGAAAATAGGCGCTCCGAGAATTGTAGCCTAGGGCGCCTAAAACCGTTAATATGGCCCTGATTATTATACATTTAAACCTTCCTTTTGAATCAGTATATCTATTAAAAAAACCGCATGAAAATCCATTGAGTAATATCGAATGTTAAATGTAAACTATATTTTAAACACTCTGTGTATGTTTTTTTAACATTATGATACATACGGGTGATGCATCGCCGGGCGAGACATAGGAAATCCCATGTAAGTTTAATGGGGTCAATTATTGGCTTCCCTAATTATTTTAGAGAAAAATTCTATTGAAGTTTATTGAAGGGCATGCAAATCTACGTCCATGGTAAAAACTTTTGATTTTTCGGTTAACTCGTTTGCTAGTTAGATGCTAATATATTTTAAAAAATTGTTACATTATTATCGCCTCATATTTATGAACAACAATAAAAATACCAGTTAGCGTGACATAACGTTGTCATTTTGAAATTTAGTGCTTTATTATTATTATCAAAAAATCGTAGGGCAAAAGATTAACCATCAGTTATAGAACTGAAGAAAAAGTATTGATGATTAAATGGGACTATCAAGGAAATAGTTACCAAAGGTGTCAGACATGTTCGCTGCTCAGTATCCGAATAGACCTATACCCGGAAAATCAACAGTCGATAGGACTATCAAAAAATTTGAGATCAAAGGCACAGTGATAAATAACTACAGATGTGAAGCTAAGGAGTATCAAAGAGAAGAAAATGTAAGAGATGATAGAGACTTGAAAATTTTATTGCACGTGGAAGAAAATGAAGGGAGGGGAGTACAAGGAAACTTTAGGATATCATAGGAAAAAAAGGTATAAATACATTTCATACAAATAGGAAAGACATCAAGGGCTAAGGGATGGGGATGAAATAGGAAGGAAGGAATTTTGTTTTGACATTATGGAAAGGGCAAACATGGACAGGGAATTTTAAGAAAAATGTATTTGTTTTACTGATGAGTGCACATTTACGTTAAACAATGAACCCAATCATCAAAATTACCGATACTGAAGCAAAGAAAACCAACATAGATTTGTCGAAACGAGGACGCAATATCCACAGAAAGTAAATGTTTGGGCGGGGATTTTCGGACAACATATTATTGGACAATTTTTTCTTAATCAAAATTTGAATGCAGAATTTTATTTGGAACTACTCGAAGAACTAATTTTACCCGCTTTACATAATGTATCCAGGGAAAATCAGGAAATTTGGTACCAAATGGATGGCTGCCCGGCAGATAATACCATAAATTGACCAGCCAGGTCTCCTGATATTTCGCGAAATGACTTCTTCCTCTGGGGCCATTTAAAAAGCATGATATACAAGGATAAAAATACTCTAATCTAGATCAGTTAAAAAATGCTATTTCTGCAGAATGCAATAAAATTTCAATTTACCAGTTTTATGAACGTCTGGGTTATTGTCTAGCAGTCAATGGAGGAATATTTGAAAATTTTCTTAAATCCTAAGTTTATTTCCAACATGTTAATTATTGTAATAATATAATTAATTTATGTAACTATTATAAATGTCATAAGTTCTTAAAATTTGTTACTCTAGTTTAGTTTAACTTAACTTAATTCGTTTGTATAAATACATCTTTAATCTTTTCACTGTACGATTTTTTGATAATAATAAAGCACTAAATTTCAAAATGACAACGTAATGTCACGCTAACTGGTATTTTTATTGTTGTTCATAAATATGAGGCGATAATAATGTAACAATTTTTAAAAATATATTAGCATCGGGTTAACCGAAAAATCTAAAGTATTTACCATAGACGTAGATTTGCATGCTCTTCAATAACCTTCAATAGAATTTTTCTCTAAAATAATTAGGGGAGCCAATAATTGACCCCATTAAAAATTACATGGGATTTCCTATGTCTGCTTTTTTTCGGTGTTTTCCAGACCTAATCAAAAATAATACTCTAATAGACCACTAGATAAAACTAAATTTTGTTGTCCCGGTTTTTTGGCACGATGGTACAAGGTATAAAGTTTGTGCTTTACATCTTGGTCGTTGGAGCGCCTGGCGCCGCCCTGATTATTCCTTGCGGCGACCCGACGCACACTTTGGGAACCACTGATTTATACAATTATCAAATTAATACCCTATTATTAGGTTTTCTTTTTAACATAACAATACACAAAAAGCACCAGGATTGATCCACCTTAGACTATAATAAGGCGACATCGTCAGGTCAGAAACGACGTGATCAGTGTGTCTCTAAAAAAAATGTGTTCTATTTTAAGTAATCTTCATTTTTTACTGTGATTTTTTACTGGTAAAGTCATGTATTCAGAGTGGTCTAAAAATAGGCATCGACCATAAAGTATATATTTTTAATGAAAGATCTTATTTTTTATTGCATTTTTAAATTCTGGATGAAATTTTATTTACTACGTTTTACGTACCATGTCCTATACTTTAAACAAAGACAATTATAGTTTCTTTAAATCAACATTTATTATAAAATTTACCAATGAACATAAATAAAAAGCATACAAAGAAAGTTAATGAATTTTGTTTATTTTTGGGCACCCTGTACATTAGACTGGCTAAAAAAATACTTTTTTTAATTATATCTAAAATATTGTTGAAAATGATGAAAAAAAATCCTTAATATTAATGATAAGAGGATCATTTTAATTTTCCTTATGATTAACATAGAAAAGCCTGTTTTTTTTTAGTTTAAAATTTTATAACTCTGTAACGTCTTTTAAAGAGGCTAGACAAAATCATTTTTTGTATAAAATTAAACGCTCTACAAAAAAGCTTTTTAATAATTTTTTGATAAGTCGACGCGATTAGAAGTTATTCAACTTTTAATTATAATTTATAATACTTTCTAATTTTTTTCTAATTTCTCAAAAAATTTTGTCAAATTTTTGTATTATAAATTTTTGACAGTTAAATTAAAGGATTTGTAAAACAAACAAAAAATAATTTAAAATTTTTTGAAAATTTGCCAAAATTTATAGTTTAGTTAAAAAATTGAAAAAATGCGTCGGTTATAGGAGAGCTTTTTGTAGAGCATTCAATTTTATACAAGAGAATGATTTGGTCTAGCTTTTTTCATTAACCATTAAATAGTTATAAAATTCTAAACTCAAAAACAAGCTTTTATGTTAATCATATGGAAAAATAAAATATCATGCGGTATCTCTTACCATTAATATTAAAGTCTGTAGCTTTCACATGATTTTGTTTTAATCATTTTTAACAATATTTTCGATATAATCAATAAAACAAGTCGACTTTTCAAAATCAATCTACTGTATAGGGTGTTTCTTTGTTGGGATTACAAGGTATAGGCTAAACGATAAAAGATTTTAAAAAATTCACATACATGTTCTGTTCTCTTTTTTAGTGTTTGGTTTAATGGCGCACTCAGACCTACCCTAACTTGATTAGTTTAGAAGATACAGGGTGATTCTCAAAATTCGTCGATTTTGATAATGTCTTTTTACTCAAACATTGATGGACATAGAAAACAACTTTAAATATAAAATTTTTATAGATTTTAACGTATAATCCAGTGACGTACTTAAAACAAATATAAATGTTTAAATTTTTGAGATATTATCCAAACTTGCATTTTTTTAAATTGAACACCCTGTACCTAAGTATCTAACACATCCTTTGTAACTTTTTTTTTTACCTAAACATACCTAATTGCAAATATGTACATTTAATGATGATATGGCCCCCCTCGGAAAGTTGATATGACCGACCTCTCTGAATTTAAAAAGAATGTGTTTCAATTTATTTTTCTTTACAAATAGTAAATTTATTAACGACTGTTGATTTTTGATTTTAGGTATAGGATACGACTTAAAAAATTTCGATAGAATTCGATACAGAATTAAAAATGTAAAGTGTCTTTCAATAAGAGTGATAGTATGTCAAATAGATATTTCTCGGTTTCTAATACTTATATTTTTAATTTTTAGGTGTTACTATACAGGGTGTCCCACCGGGAACTACCGCGATCGATTTCCCAAACAGTCCTCTTTGAAAAATTTTGAAAATTTGGTAACATTATAAAGTCAGTGGGGGACATACAATTAAAATATTTTTAACAGTTCTACTACTTCCAGTTATACCGGAAGTTGATGTCAACTTCCTTAATATAGAATAGAACACCCTATATATCAATAATTTTTTAGATTCTGCGTAAAATTCTAATTATAATTTATGTATAATGTTCTATACCTAAGTCTAACCGTTTTTAACTTATTTTAAATTGTTTGTCAAAAATGACTTTTGCAAGCCATTACATAACCATCAATTTCTTCTAAACAAAAGCCTTTAATATGAGTTGGGGTGGGTTTCCTTGTAAAAAAGAACATTTTTAGTAGACTATATCGATATTTTCAAGATTAATAAATACAGAGTGGTCAAAAATAATCGTTAAAAATTATAACGACAAAAACATTAGAAGTCAATTTTTTTTAAATGGAATCCCCTATCTTTTATTACCTTATCCTATTAAAAATAAGGGTAAGTTTGTATAAGGATGCCTATTCCAAAATTTATATTTTTCGAAATATTAACGATTTAATATTTATCTATTCTAACAATGCATTTAAGTACGGGTAGCTACGGGGTAGTTAACTGTGACGCCGACATTTTGTTTTCAAGGCCAACTAGAAGAAAAACTAAGCCGTACTTAAAAGCGTTCTGGTTAAATTCTAATATTTTAAAAATTATAAGTTTTTAGTGTAGACATCCCTATTCAAACTTATTCTTATTCATGAAGCTTAATAGGACAAAATCTAAAAAATAATTGATATATAGGGTGTTCCATTTAAAATAAGGAAGTTGACATCAACTTCCGGTATAACCGGAAGTGGTAGAGCTGTCAAAATATTTTAGTCGGTGGACTTTATATTGTTACCAAATTTTCAAAATGTTTTAAAGCTTACTTTTTGAGAAATTGATCGCAGGTGTTCCCGGTGGGACACCCTGTATTTTTCCACGATACGCAACAGTAAACCACATTGGGATTTGATATAGAAAATATTTTTTTAGAAAAAAATAAAAAAACCTGTGTATGTAAATTTGTCTGGTTTATTATAAACATATAAACTTTGTTTTAAGGGATTTATATTTTCTAATTTAATAACATGTTTTACTGCCTACTACTGCTTTTCCTTTAAAAATCTGTTTTGGTTGGACTAGAGGCTTAAAGTAGGTTAAGTTGCTTAAGTTCAATACTGCAGTCACCATCCTTCGTTGCGCGGTGTTAGTAATTTAAGTCTCGGGCATCAGAACAGTGTTTTGGTTGTTGTAAAACTAGTTTTGTTTTCGATAACCCATAGTTTTTAACGCTTAATTTTTGGTAATACTTATATATCGAAATATTATATATCTATATGTGATTTGCATTTTTATAAAATGGGTTGTGCGACGGGCATTGTTAAATATTTTGTGTTTTTAGCGAACTTAATATTTGCGGTAAGTAGGTACCTACCATACAAAGAAACATATTAATGTAGGTGTATAAATAATGGATATTTTAATTAAATTCTCTTTTGCGAATAGATGTTTTTAATGTCCTGATGTTGTTTTTATTTTCCACTATACTGAATGTTTTTATACAATGGGTGTTTAGTCACGGTTATTTTTAGCGATTCCCGCGAACTTAACAACGTAAATCTATCTATCTGTAGGTCACAAGAAATATAAGCAAGTGGAATTTAATGAACTAAACTTTTTCTAGGTATTTCAAGGATAAAAAGTTGGTAGGTCGAGGTACGGTATATAATTATATGGTTCTTTAGGTACTTGTTTTGTTATATTATCGGTAAATCAATTATTACTGAACGTTCAAAAAATTAAATTTTATATTTTATTTTTCGTAGGAATCAATAGCTACTTCTGCTTTTAAAGGCCATCTAAAAGCGCGCTTTTTAGTATGAACTACTTTTTGTGGGTTTGTTTGAACTAGAGTTCAAACTGTTGTTATTACAAAATCTAATTTATGGCCACTATTTTAGGAATATAATGTGAAAATATTTACAATTTTTAAACATGATTTGTTTTTTTTTCTTATTGGGTTTTTTATTGTTGCCTTTTTGGTAACTGTACTTGGAGTCATACCTTGTCATGCATATTTTTAGATATATTATGTAATGCGAGGTATTTTTTTCTGCTCTGAAATCCGACATTGCTCGTAAGTCAGGTAGCCACCTTTGATGAAAAAAAAATGGGATACCCCATGAAGACGTGTGTGAGTCATTACTGTTTGGATTGTCGCGACTAGCTTGAATAGATTCTTTAAATGATCTATAGTTGCGCTTTCTCATTAAAAACGGATTTTAGTGTATTTAAATATAAAATAAAATATCCTATCAAAATGTTTAAAAAATTCAAAATTTTCTCCCGCCACTATTGTATATTTAAAATTTAAATTACGAAATACAGGGTGTTGCAGAATGTTGTTAAAACATTTAAGGGCAGATTCTACATCAGAAAATATAAAAAAAGTTCATATAAACATAGGTTCGCAAATTATTCGTTCTCAAGATATCCTGTATAATGTGAAACATTTCAAAAAATCGAAAAATTTTGAAAACACGTATTTTAGTTATTTATTTAAGTAATTTAGTAAATTAATAGATTTGATATAAACCTTATTAAAATAAGTATTTATTATTTTTGTTACATACCGTCGCGTTACAATAAAGGGACCTATCTTGATTTTTACAACTTTTCAGGAGAACGGTTTAAAAAAAACTGGGGGTCATCCTTTTGGCTATACCGCTGATACTGTGATGTATTAGGATATGCAAGTTTGTCATGACTAAGGGTCATGACATAAATAAGGTCTGCCCTTGTCTGACAACGCGTATAGCTAATTTTCACCAAATATCGAGTTAGACTCTTTCGTAACAGCGACGATACCGAATTGCTAATTTAAAAAATTATAAAACGTATTTTTTAATAGAAAAAAATCCCGCATTGCTTTTTTTGGTGTAAAAATATGCAATTAGGTGATTTTTTTCTCTTAAACTAAACAAGATTCGAAAAAAAATAAGAGACATAGAGCTGTATTTTTATAGTTGCCTAATCTAAAGAAAGCACAAACAATTAACACACATTTACACAGTCCGTGGCGTACCGTTTCTATTAAATGTAATTAAGTTACTGATAAATTACCCCTTTATGCCACAAATAGCATTGCCAAATTAAAACAAAGGTTTAAAACCCTGTATCTTAAGCACAAGGAATTTGCAGACCTATGGTTTATATGAACTTTCTTTTTAAATTTTCAATAGTAGAATCTGCCATTAATTTGGTACATGTGTGTTACATTCTGTAACACCCTAAATAGGTTGTTTATTAAACAAAATATAGCACTAGAGATAGAAGTAAGATAGCCTACTAAGCAAAAATTTTTTTTACAAAACCGTTTGTTTTATCACAAAAATGCAAGAAACCAAATATATTGATTTTTTTGTAGCCGTCATACTGGTGTACTTTAAAAAAATATATCGTACACATAAAATTTTTGTCATCAATAGGCTTTACCCCCATTAAGGCCGAAAAAACCTGTTAAAAATTGCAATTTACCAAATTTAATTTTAGATAAAAACAGTAAAAATGGGGATAATTTCAAAAAATATATATTAAAACTAATTATCAAGCATTCTAGACGTAGGTAGCCATTTGTGGGCCCCCATTATACAATCTTTCTATAAAGTATTTGACTCTGGAATTTCACCAGTTATAAGCCATAATAGTGTGATTAAAACTTATGCCATAATAAAATGTATCTTATAATATAAAGTAATAGCTAATTAACAACATCCCTTTGTAAAAACCTCGATTACTTTCTACGTTTCTCGAAATTATCAAATGCCCGAGTATGACTGGTGGGACATCGAAAAATCCTTCTCTCTTATCGCGACATAGTTAAAGTCAAATTTCAGTTCGGCCACTGAACTTTTAGGAAATACATATTTCCTTTTCAATATAAAATGCATTATATATATTTATTATTATAAAAATTAGACCACGTAGAAGCAATATTTTTTGTTTTTAATTGTGACTGGTGGTACAAAATGTGTACATGAAGTTGTTTATTAAGAAAACGTTTATAATATTTTAGACCACTCTGGTTGTGAGCCCCTCATATGGAGTGGTAACCTTTATTTACCGTAGAAAAACGTAAAACTACGATTATACAAAAATATTTCGTATGAATCGTCGAATGATTCGTCTAATAATCATTATTGTTGTCTTAGTTAACGCAGCAAAAATAAAAGTTACCAAAAAAGGTCTGAAACTAAATACAACTGTGGTAACTTATCTCATATACAATCGTTAAAAAAACATACAGGCGAATTGAAAATCTCCTCTTTTTGAAGTCTATTAAAAAACAAGTACCTGACAATATATTTTTACAATTTTATTTAGTTGTCGCCAATTTTTCATCAGGTGTAACTGGTTTTCTAATAATTATAAGTTAGATTATTACTGAAGGTAATGCAACTACACCCCATAAACGTGATCTCACCTTCGGGTTAATGCCATGCATCCAGACGGAACCTACAGTTTAACTTGGATTTTGATTTACAACACCGAACACGCTATTTACTGGCGGTCGGCCAGTCGTTTCAAAGTAGGGTCCGCGCGTTTAGTAAAGAAGCCACCGACGTCATCATTATCTGCGTGAAATTTTGTTATTTTTTTAAATTTCCTAATAAAATTAAACCCAAGACTAATACACATATTATAAATCCATTTTAAGAATTCTATGCCGACCTTTAGGATACCAAACAGCCGATGGTCCAGACCATATTGCAACGTTGAATTCCTTAATCTGAATCGCGAATACAAGAGACTGTCCGTGTTAGTCCGGGAGGTAGTAACGTTAGGAAAACAAGAATTCCAGGTTGGTTGATTTTTTAATATGTTGTTCTCCCTCCTCTTTCGGGTAGATCCTCGGCTGTCTGGCTGGCGGAAGCGGTCGCGTGGGCGCCCAACTGTGACCTTGACATTTAGAGCTGTCAATGATGTCAAAAAATGCAGACCTTGGTCATAAATATGGATGGTGGAGGGGAGGATAACCATCTGAATGTTTTAAAAAGTGTCCGTCCAAAGGTGCAACTTAAGGTGGCGCCACAGTAGCCAGAGGAGATTTTTTAACCAATGAGCATGAATTATTAGAGTGAGAAACAAAATAAAAAAGGACAGATAGATACAAAATAAAAAAGGAAAGAAATACCAAAATCTCTCCACTGGCTACTGTGGCGTCATCCCAATTTGGTACATTCCGATTGCCACTTTTTCAATTTGTCTGCCATAAAAGATGGTTATCCTCCTCTCCACAATCCATAGTCATAAATTATCGTTCCAAGTTTCATCAAAATATATCGTACGGTTCAGAACTTAGAAGAGTGACGACTGTATAATTAATAATGATAAAAGTGCTTGGCAATAAAAAAATTGGTTTGGTAAACCTATCTAAAGACAAAAAATTTAAAATTAAGTGTCCAAAAATGTTTTTAAAACCTTGGATTATTACCTGTGCAGGTAGGATGCGCACTAATAAACGCAACCGCTAGCGCCAGCCAGACAGCCCAGGGTCTATCCAGAAGAGAAAAGAGAACAACATATCAAAAAATCAGCTGACCTAAAATTATTTGTTAAAAACATTGCTACCTTCAATACTATGTTAAAATTTAATATAAAGCACATAAAAAAAAATAAAATTGACAACTGTCAGCCAGGGACAAAACGTTGGATTTTAAATCGAAAATCACCATCATATAAATGAGCAAAAGTGATGAATGTAAATATTTCGATTACTTTTACATAAAATATACCCAAATTGATTGACTTCGCGGCTATATCTATTAAGGATCGGATATCGTATTTTTTGTGATTTTAAAACCGATGAAAAGTCCGCATTTATAATACTAGTAAGGAGCTAATACGAAATACGAAAGCTTAACGCAGCAACTGTTTAGATTTGGTGGAATGGAATTGGTGATTTCATTTGAGTTTTGTACGAGGATAATCGATCAAGCAAGCCAAGAAAAAAATTGAGACTTTGGTTGCTTTACATTGGGAAACTTTTTAGAATCCTTGGGGAGGGCAGCTGCCTCTCCCAGCCCCCTCCTTGACGACGCCATTGGTACCAAACAAGAAAAAATTATTATGCATTTTTGTCGAGGTGACCAAACCAGAAAAGAAGGGTCATGACAGGTAAATTTTTTTAAGTTTTTTAACAAAAAGTTTCCAAACCAGCATAAACTCTACAAACAGTCGATCAAAATGAAGCTGCAACTAAAGCTCATTCCGTGTGTTTCAAAAAATTGCATATACAAAAATATAAAGACGACGAAGTGGTAAACTAATAAATGAACAGAGGCTTTTTAAAGATACAAAGTAGTAATTTACAAACTTTAAATAGAAAGACAATTAATTGTTGATTATCTAAGGCAGAGCCATACGCAGGGGGGCAATGGGGGCAAATGCCCCCTCTCCTTCCCAAGGAGCCCAAAAATGATTTTTTTAAGTTGGTAAGCGCAGTAGGTGGCGCCCACGTGAAGCTTTTTTTTTTTGGTTGTTGCAAACATGCATTAAACGCTCTGTTTACTTATCCAAGGTCCTGTTTTGTTGTCGTCTTTTAGCTGTTGCCTCCCACTAAAATCGAGTTCTGCATACTCTGCCCTGATCTAAGCAATAATATTTTTATGCATTACTTAGATAACTTTTTGTTTTATTTGTCACTCTTATTAAATAAATCAAAATTTTTTAGCAGTTTTTCTCCCTGCGTTGCTATTAACTAGCATTATGTTAAAATATTTTTAAATCAAACAAGGTTATAAAAATGGTTGTGAAAATTGTGAATGATGTTAGATTTTAAGCGTTACACAAAATATTATTTTAAACCTTGACCAATTAAATTAACTGTCAGTCCAGAAAACCACTTTTAAGTTAGATGGTTAAACAAAGGACCAGCGTTTTAATGATGTCTCATATTTATCATTCTTTAAGTTTTCTATATAACGACACGATAAACCGATTGCTAAAATGAAAAATTTAATCTGGTCCAACAATTATCAAATCTGTTTTTTGGCATTTAAACATAATTAACCAGAACTACATGCGCATAATAACTATTATTAAAATTCTATAAATATTTTTAAATACACAATTTGTCATTTAACCATTATTAAAATTTTTAATTTTAAATACATAACGTGTCTAGCCATTAGAAGTACATCAGACAAATATATTTAATTTTATGACGTGTTGCTTTGAAAGTAAAAGTGTTACTTAGTTTAACCTGTTTATGTATATCGTCTTTGTTTGGTATGACTTTATAAGGACCAAAAACCGCAATCGACTTACCAATAAACATTTGGACAATTGTAATTGAATAACTATATTAAACTGTCTGCAGATATTTAAAAAGAAAAAGGAATCGATTACTTTTAGTATTTCTACTAAAAATACAATTTTTTATAAACTCGTTACGTGTAAAGCAAGTTCAAAAATGATTACCTATTTTTAAATAAATAGCCAAAAGGTAATGCACAATTCAATGAGCAAAGTGGCACGATTTTACACGGTTTTACTTCCTTTATATATATGAGACAAGGATAGTTTCGGTATACTTTTTCATTGACTTTCTTGACACCACAGCCAAATTATACATTAGTTTCAGCTTTTTTATTGGGATCAGTCTTAAGTAATACCTCCCCTTTAGCTTCTGCCTTCATATTATCTAATTTTTTTCAGAATAGCCTTTTTTGCATTTATACTTGTTTTAAATACAACAAGATGCAATACAGTTTAAAGCAAAATTTTAGTTACAAATTTTTATTGTAGTTAACAATATCATGACAACATAAAACTAATGACATTAATAATATATTAAGGTGTAGGTTGGTGAAACTAACAATTTATGTATCAAATTTTAATTATTTTTAATATCTACGATTGGGAGGTACAAGTATAAATGCATTTATAAACGAAGTATTAGCAAAGACAAATGAGAAGCTCCAGTGCAAAACGCAGTTTTTGATAAAACACAATTTTTTAAAGTATCTTATAATTATTACTCTGATTTTGCTAAACAGGGTGTTTCTAAACAAATGTAAAACATGTTAGGAGGTGATTTTTCGCCAAAAAATAAGAAAAACTTTATATGAACAAATGTCCCAAACGTCTTAGTTTTTGAATTTCAACTATTCATATATTTTTAAAAAATTAGGGAGACGCACCCTTTGCAGCAGAAGACATTTTTGGTATACAAAAAAAAAAAATTGTACCAGTGTCGTCCATAAGGGGTTTAAGGTAAATATTTTCTAAGAAAAAATAGTACGCCACTGCATTTTTCTAAAATAAAAATCTCCATTTATTTTAGAACAATTTTGATATTA